>CM053267.1:55677664-55865078 GCA_028583415.1 Protea cynaroides | reverse complement strand
CTCTCTCTCTCATGTGCGTGTCCAACGATTTCCATTTATTTGGTTATTTTTTATTGTAGAGATGTGTGTCCACCAATTTCCATTTACTTGTGTTATTTCTTATTGTAGGGATCTGGTATGATAATAGGCATAGCTCTTCGCTTTGCTATACCGTCTCCTAGTTTGGCCATTGAGTCCTTTCAAATGATGTCTAATCTGAGATTTCTTGACATTAGTTCAGCAAAATTCATGGGAGACTTTTCACTCCTTCTTCTTGAGTTAAGATGTTTCACGCGGAGGTTATGCCCTTGGAGAATCATACCAACCAATTTCTATCATCACACACTAGTTTATCTCAATCTATCGTGTAGCCAAATTGAACAAGCTTGAAATGTTAGGCCTCAAGGTGAAAATAAGGTATAGTATTTGAATTTTCTTTTTACATTTGATGATTAATTTTTACGTATATTACTGTAATTGTTTCTCTTCATTTGGCAGCGGTTTGGAAGATTGAAAGTTCTCAATCTCAGTCATTGTTCATCTCTATCTGAGTCTCCAGATTTTTCATGGTTTCCTTACTTGGAGCAATTA
The DNA here is from genome assembly GCA_028583415.1 of Protea cynaroides. Classification (NCBI taxonomy): domain Eukaryota; kingdom Viridiplantae; phylum Streptophyta; class Magnoliopsida; order Proteales; family Proteaceae; genus Protea; species Protea cynaroides. Next base: position 55,864,508 of record CM053267.1, on the reverse strand, counting down.
GATCTCGGATTCTACATTTCCTTGGATAAGTTAGACGAATCCATCATTCAGTTGAGTCAACTCAAACATCTTATTCTCTGCTGCTACAAGTCACTCAACAAGTTGCCCGATGTTATGAGATTATTGGAGAAGCTTGAGATATTAGATGCTTATGAATGCCATAACCTAGTGAAGCTACCAAGATCAATGTGGAAAATGTGTAATTTGCATAGCATTAACCTAGAAGGAACCCGAATTTCAAAGATTCCTCTTGTTTTTTTTAACTCTCTATGTTTTCCCTTAGTCCTATTCTAAATGGAACTATATATTAGATACAGCCAATTCATTTATGGCTAATAGGTGGCTGGGACTTCCATGATTGGAATATCACAGGGTTTCCACAAGTCTTTGGCCACATTTTTTATTTTTTATTTATTTTGTGACATATCATATTCATCAAAATTTATATGCCATGTATCCAAAACCATTTGATAGTCTATTTATTGAAACCCAAACCGTAACTCACCCTTAGTTATTAGTTAATTTAATGACTGAAAGAAATGAGTTTTCAGTCATTTACTGCAAATCTAATGTATCAGTACAAAATCGTTATTCCTTTACTGCTCATGATGGGACGTATAATAAGAGGTTAATTCTGTGCGTTGTTTTCAAATTCCCTCTGCTTGGTCTTGATGTTGATGAGCCAGGTATGATGAAGTTAGATATTTCCGCTCTTATCCGTCAAAAAGATAGAACGATCAGGTGTGGTCATTCCTTGAGATTTAAGGACTTCAAACCGCCTCTTGATAAAGATGGAGATTATATCTTTTGATTACCATTTCAATGGCTTTCACTGGTTTGGGATGCCGTTGCATGAAAATGACGCTATTGAAATATGACAAAAGCTGCAACAATTTAGAAGTAAAATTCTGGAAGCTTTTGTTTGAGGAGGGAGAGACTTTTCAGCATAATCCTAATTTTCCTTACTCTTATTTGAATCTCATGATGGTGTGTAGAAATCCTCTTTTGCCGACCTGTCGTTTGCCAAAAACGGGATTTCAGCCAGCCCATCTCCTTATGTATTGATAGACGAGCCGACTGATCCTCAATCCTTGGATCCTCAACCCTTGGATGAGCGGCAGGAACATCTTGCCGCGGGAGAGGATTTTTATCCCATGATGGTAAGAGATTTCTTCAGAATTGAGTCGACGCCAGAGTAGCAGTCGTCTCTGTCGCTTCTGTATCTTTTGGGGGGCCGGCCTCTTCGGCAGGACAATGAGCTGTACGACTCCGATAGCGGTTGATATTTCTACCTCCCTCAGTTTGATCAATCAGTGACAAGTTCTATTCCATGTGAACCAGACCTCCAAAATGACAAGAGGATTGTGGAAGTTTGTTTCTGTGCCAGCAGCTGCTCAAAATGGTACAACTTCGACTTCATATCATACACATTTGCTACATCTGAAGTGGTTTTTTGCAAAATGTCTATTTATTTATGTTAATTTATATACTTGATGAGTGGATAGGACTTACTGATAATGAATATATGCATTTTCAGAGGAGATTATTTTACAAGTGATTGTGTTCTATAACCTTGAGGGAGGCTCAGGAGATAATACTAAAAGTACATTGTTGTGTTCGATCCCGAGTAGTATGACAGGAACTGTTTCCTGTACGCACCTCTCAGAAAGACCTCTCTGCATGCAAAGCCATATTATCCTCCATGTGAGTATTATTTTGAAACTGCTATGGAATTGTTACAGGATATTCCTGTAGCAACATCCACAGGTAATCTCCACACTAAATTAATTACGCTAGCGAGGAGCAGAGATAGAAGCAGTTCTATAATAATCTCAACAATATTATTATTGTAACGGATCCTGCCATTAAGACCATTATGTTCATAAACGACCATTCAACTAATGCAAAGAGTCGACCATCACCACCCCGGAAACGGTCGAAGACGAAGGGCTAGGAATCAACTCCCCCTCTTTATAAAACGATCCAAACGTCATAAGGTAAGAGATCAGTTTTTCTAGTATCCTAGGCCTACTTACCCTCTTTCTATGATTATCTTTTGAATCTGACTTAAGCATTGTAGTGGTTAGCTCCACAAATCCAGAGTTCATGCCATCTTTTATGCATATCCCTCTTGTCATTTGCAACCTAGATTTCACCTTAGAAGATCAGTTTGAATTCTTATAGCAACCCTTCTATCTGAACTTAACTGGAAATAATTCGAGGACATTTTTAGGGATTGCACTATGCCCTTCCTCTCATTATTAGTACCTCTCGTTATTAGTATGGTATTAACTCTAACCGTAAGGGTCAGGTACGAAATTTGAGAACCGTGGGTATCCATCCCAGTTTAGTGGTCCCCATGCATGTTTCAGAGGACAGGTAGGTTTTGTTTGTCCAATATTTGAGAGAGTATGGAACTAATAACTTGCCTAATTTCATTTGTGGGGGTCATTTGTGTAGCTAGTCTCACATAAGTAAAGAGAGAACACTGAACGAAGAAAAAGAATATCTATTCTCTGTAATAATTTGTCTGAGTAAGTACAATCTCCTATTTATACTAAGCATGACCGGTTACAATAATATACACCGGTTCTACAGGTTATATTACAATGGGCCTCTACTAAGTGGGCTTACTATAAGACCCCAATAAAAATAGAAAAAATTGTCTGCAGGCCAACATTCATGTAGGCTTTTGGCAGAAGTTGATCTCTTCAGTGGAAAAATACCATTTAGCCATGGATAGTGGATGGTCAAGCACAAAACTGGATGGTCGTTTTAAATGTTATCTGAATTAATTGTACTCTAGTTGGCAAAAGGAGAATAAATTGATATCCCACAAGGTAGCTCAGTCAGCAAGGGATTATCCATCAGGAAGTAGAAGTCTTAGATTGGACTATTCTTCACCTCTTGGGGTCACCTACACAAGGTTGCTTGATGGTTCTCATGGGTCTGGCCGTTGACTTGGTACAAGTGTATAATTGGGTGACTGGGTCTATATGAATTCGGGGTTTACCTGGTTCATCCAAAGGTGGGCTGTGGGTTCCTCGATGATGATAATAATAATAATAATAATAATAATAATAATAATAATAATAATAATAAAATTGAGACCTAACTAACTTTATCCATATTGTATGAAACTGGGACAAGCCTCTAATAAACATAGGGTCTGATCTGATAGAAGCCAATTTAGATTAATCAAATCATGGTTTTAAAACAAATTAAAATAAGGGAGGAAGATTTATGGATCAATTTAAGGGTGTCAAAGTTGAGTCTAAACCGAAAACCAAAATCGACCCAGCCTAAATCGGCCCAAACCAAATTGGACCAAAACCTTGTTGGGCCAGATTTGGCTGAGGTATACAAAATATATCGGTCTGGACTAATCCAATGGGCAGTCTAAAAACAGACCAAAACCAATAGTAGTCCAAACCAAACCGAAATTAAACAAAAAAGACACCCTATCAGCATGATTTCTTTCTTTCTAGATTCTTTATCTCACCCCTATCTACCGGCCTCCTTCCACTCCACATCTCACCCCTATATTTCTGAATTTATGTTTATTGTTAAATGAGAAATATCAAAGAGAGAGAAGAGAGTGGGGGTGGTAGTTGCTAATATGATTATTAATGGTCTAAGTCCAAACCAAACTTTACCATTACCAGCCCGACAAGTCAACCCAATAGGACCACAAAACCTGAACAAACTGATAGCTATGGATTACAAGTTGGGTTTATCAGCCCGATAACATATTGGACTGGACTCAGGTTGCACCTGTCAATTCTGACATCGAAATGGCCCAGGCTGAAATCGGATTAGACCGACCCATTGCCACCTGAGTCCAATCCCTTGATCCAAACCATATCAAACCCATGTATTTCTACATCATGTAATTGAAGGAGAAGAAGTAGAAGACATAGGGAGGAGAAGAAGATGAGGTAGGAGAAGAAGAGGACAAAGAGGGAGAAGAGGAAAAAGGGGTGCCGGCGAGGACGAGTCTCCAAGAAACAATTATTAGAGTTCAATTTGAAAGAACCTGCAGCCCTATTTGAGCCGTTGGATTGCATTGGCTGCACATGTAAATGTGCTCTCAATGGCCCAGATGTGACTATAGGGGCTGCACGACTGTAGGGGATCAAAGCCCATAAAATATATACAAAATATTTATATATAAATTAGATATAACATAATAAATAAATCAATAGAGGGTTTAGTGGGGCCGAGCCGAGCCGGGCTCCGCTCGAGGCTTCAATCCAGACCCGGCCTGACCCTATCAGGGTTTATTAAAAGTTGAACCCAAACCCGACTTTGTCAGGATTCAAAACAGGTTAGGTTCTGCAGGGATGTGGTTAGGATTATCAAGGTAAAACTTGCAGTCTGACAATAGATGGCCGATGAAGAGATTCAAATCGTCTCCAGCGAGTGTATCCGTCAGCGAATGTATCCGTAGGAGACGTAATTGTGTTGGAATGATGTACGCCACGTGGAGCGCATCGTATCTAACGTCCCAAAACCTATGTCGCAGGTTATGAAAAATTAAACCGTGATACAGAAACTCATTTGGAACATCGTTTCGATCCGTTTCAGAGGGGGGAGAGAGAGAGAGAGAGAGAGAGAGAGAGAGAGAGAGAAAAGAAGAAGAAGAGGCGGCTCTGGCAGAAGTGAGATTCAATGGAGATGAATGACATGGAGCGATTTAAGGTTTATGGGGAGAAAGCTGGTGGAGTGCTCTCTCTCTCTCTCTCTCTCTTTCTCTCTCTCTCTCTGCAACTAAGAACTTTTCAATTATTATTCTAAACAAGCGTACCCCTGTTTTCCCCTCTCTGTTTCAGCTTACAAAATTTATTTATAATTCCTTCGACTCTGCAACAATCAATGCCCATGAATGTTAAATCAATAAGATAAATAAGACATTTCCAATCTCTATTTCTGGAACATTCAATGTTGAGGTGAGTTTGCAGGTTAGGGATGGAAAGGGGATTTCAACTTTCTTCTTCCTTGAACCAGAGATCCCTGAAACAACGTTGAGGTGAGTTTTCTTCTCCTCCTCTTCCGTCTCTCTCCCTTCTGAAACAGATCCCTGAAACAACGATTTAGGTCCAAATTTCTTTTTCTTTGCTGCCCTCTCTCTCCCCTCTGAAACAGAACAAACCCTCTATCTCTCCTCTTTCGACTCTCGCGGGATTCAAATGAGTCATTTCGGCTGGGTGTATGCGGTTTAACTTGGTAGCCGGTTTTGAGACGTCGGATACGATGCTCTCCACGTGGCGTGCATCGATCCAACGCAGCAACGTCTCCGGATACACGAGACGATTTGAATCCCCGATGAAGACCACCTTAAGGATTCACATCGTCTCCTCCCAGTGATTTTGGGAGGACGATTTTGGGAGGACGCGGCAACCTATCTCGGATGACTACCACATGGCTCTCGGGTGAATCCGAGATCCACGTCTGAGCCGACAACCCCTGTCAGCTCGGCTTGTCGGCTAGGTATCGGCTCGAATGTAGGTCTCGAATTTATCGAAAGCCACGTAACGATCATCCATGATAGATTGCCACTGTCCTCCCAGAACCACTGGGTGAACAGGATGCGGATCCCCACCTTAACAGCTAAAATGAAAAGCATTTAAAAACAAAAATGGGTCCCTCCACCACGTGAGGTGAAAAGGAAACCTAACAAATTTGACCATTCAGCGGCCTCTTCTCTAATCCAACTACCCCTCAACCATTGAAGTCAATTCAGTTCTCATACCAGGAAATTGCAGTTTCCAAAAACACACCTTACCGTTGGCTACCTGATGACCGACCCTTCCCGCAGTGGAACCCACCTGGTTTCAAAATCTCTGGTTTTTGGAAGTTGTCTTATACATTTTTTCTCGGAAACAATTTGGAATCCAGTTGGATACCAAGAGCCCCCTTTATTAGCCTTGCCGTTTGCACATTGAAACAGGATACATAAAAGAAGAAAGAGATCTCCTTTTATATCTCTGCAACTCCTACTATTTATTACCCCTGCAGCTTCATGGCTCAACTGAAACAAGCATCCTCCTCTGCCTCATGTGGATCTTGCAATTACGAAGTGTTTCTCAACTTCATGGGTAAAGACACTCGTAATAATTTCATTGGTTTTCTTCATAAAGCTCTGGAAGATAGTGGAATCACTGTCTTTATTGATAGTGAAAAATTGTGGACGGAAGAAGTCATTTCCCCAGCCCTCCTTAGAGTGATAGAGAGTTCCAAAATTTCAATCCCTGTCTTCTCCAAAGATTATGCTTCTAGCAAAGGGTGCCTGGAGGAGCTTTCTCAGATAGTTCATTATCACAAATCCAACAGTCAAATAGTCTTGCCCATATTCTTTGACGTTGAGCGAGCCCATGTTAGGAATCAGACTGGAAGTTTTGAAGGATCATTCCGAGAACATGAGAAGAAATTTAAGCCCGATATTATAGAGAGTTGGAAGGAAGCATTGAGAGTGGTGGGGAATCTGCAGAAAGGATGGGTTCTTGAGGAAGATGTAAATGGGTGAGTCTCAATCCCACAAACTTGATCTCCATGCATCTCATTAGCATATATTAGACTTAAAGGATTGTCTTTTTATTTCATTTCATTAGCCCAATTATAATTTCATTGCACCAATTATATATTTTTGGAATTTTTATGCAGGATATTTAATAGCTCTAAGTCACTTTGTGTTGGAATAAATTAGTGACTTAGTTCTTATTGATGCTCTGTTATCATTCCAATGGCATTTGTTTTTATGTTGGTGCAAACACATATGACTTAAATCAAAACACACCATTTACCTTGTATATAAGGGAACGTATTTATGACTTTTGACCTTACCAAATCTCATTAGGATTTATTTCTTCCATTACATCAAAACTCTAAATTTATTTGTTCTTTTGTTATTAGGTATTTTGATCTCATTAGTTGTGGTGATTTTACTTTTGACTTGAAATGATTGCAGGAATCAAGCAAAACTAGTTGAATTAGTTGTCGAAAGGGTTCTATCTGAACTGATTAAAAACACCCACTTGGTTGAATGTTAATAGCCTATTTGAACAGTTGTGTAAGTAATATGTCATCTTTATTAAATATTGACTCCAATGATGTTTTGTTCGTGGGAATCTATGGTTTCAATGGCATTGAGAAGACAACTATTGCCCACTATTTTAAACTTCAAGAAGCATAGTTTTCTTCTAAACATAAGAGAACAAGCAACGCGCTACATGGGCCCAAGCTCTTCAGATCTGTGCATGGATCTCGTTTGGCCCCTTATCTAGTTCCTCAGATCTTTCGAGCTCTCATTTTTGGATTTTATTTTGTTCGATGTTGTAATCTAGGTTCCACCTTTGGTGGCCTAGTTGTGTTTGGACTTCTGCAATTGTTTTTGTCCGTTTCTATTTTTACTACCATCTTTTGATGGTTCAGTTTGCTTGTGTTCTCTATTATGGGTTTTAATAAATTATCTATTTACCAAAAAAAAACTAATAAAACAATGCAACACATGGATCTAGCAGCTTTGCAAAAGTGGTTGTAAAGATATCTTCCAAACAAATTTTAACATAGGCGATGATCTTTTACGAAAAAAATTTGATAGAACAAAGACTCTGGGAAGGAAAAGTTCTTTATATTGTTCTTGATGATGTGGCAGTCAAGAGTAGGTAGATGCTTTGATTGGTAATTTCAATGTGTTTGATCAAGAAAGTAGGATCACGATAAGAACTAGAGGATAACATATTCTAAATGTGGCTAAGTTGATAAAGATAAAACATACATGCCACAAGTACTTGACCATGGGCAATCTCTTCAACTACTTAGTTCAACTACTTAGCTGGCATGCATTTTGAAAGGACCTGCCTCTGGAAGACTATAAGAAACTTAAGTGTAATCTAGTAAAGATGGCTTTTAAAGTAATAATATGAAATAAGGAGGAACAGTCTTTGAATCCCAATTTAACACTCTAACAATTAGGTACTCTTATGAGTAGAGGATATCTTCTCCTCGATAAGACCAATCCCGAGGTGCGTTCCCTATGTAGAATTGATTCCTTGTTCCCATTTTTTCTCTGTTCTCTCCTACTTTCTCTTTCTTCATTGATCCAAACTTAGGATATGCATGCATGCACGTATCATATAATGAACATTTTCAATATTTGAATCCCCCTAGTTTAGTATTTCCCCACATCTCTTTGAAAACATATACAACATGGTGCCATATATTTTGAGAAGCTAGCTCTCTTCTGAAATCTAAATCGATTGTATTTGCTGAATCTGATTAAGTTTCCTAGTGCCCTAATGAAATTTGTTTGAACCTCCATCAATATAGTAATTTCTAATACTAATTAGAATGTTGAAGCTCGGGTGGTTTGGCTGCCTGGGATTGTACAATCCCCTCCAACTGTTGTGGCCAAAGACAAACGACTTACAATTCAATCCTAAGCTGTCGGAAGGATCCTCTGCTGCGGCAAAGCCAGACGCCACGGCTGGGTATGCATTGGGACATGCATCTGATGGTGTCTGCTGTTGGATCCACGGTGCTGTGCCATCACACAGCAGAGGATCTGGATCCCTTAGGCTGGGCTAGCTGGTGCACATTCAAAATTACTAGCCTGTAACCTAGATTGGAATTGTACTTGTCTCTATAATTTGATAGAAAAAAATTCCAAAGCCAAGACGATCAAGCAACTTCTCTATGGAGTTTCCGAGGCTTGGTGGGTCTGCGTGTTTCATGATAGCTTTATAGTTATGCGAAAACTCATTCATCGACATATTTGCTGTATTGGAGACAATCTTGTTGTAATTGAGCTGTGTATTAGTGTAGTATTATTGTAACATGCGAGTATGATACGCTTTATATATATATTGAATGAGCTTATGTACTTACTAAAATACTCCTTTACATTTTTTACAGGTAAATCATCCCCCTTCAGTACGTGACTATACATTCTATGATGCATATCATAATATTTCCATCACCTAGTTTCACATTATCTGTGCAAGTCGATCCTTCCTACCACGCAGGGATCTCCGTAGGACCACAGTTATTTTCTACATTGTTTTTTTTTTTTTTTTTTTTTTTGGGGGGGGGGGGGGGGGGGGGGGGGGGGGGTAGAGGTTCATGAATACTTTCTTGGAGGGTATCCATGTGCCATGTGGAGAGGGTGGAACTGGGGAAGAGAGATTTTTTTTTAAAATAAATAAACATTTTGAGGACAAAGACCGAGAGATGAAAGTCAAGAGACTTGCCAAGATAGATTTTAGAGTTTTAGAATTAAAAAAAAATAATAATGGAACAAAGACAGAGAGAGATGAAAGTCGAGACTGGCCAGGCTTTTAGAGTAAACTAAGACCTTGGATTACGGTCAAATAATTTTCCTTTCAATTTTCTGAAATTAATAAAATACCCATAGTTGATGATAGACGTAAAAATTATGGACTCAAATCCCCTCCCACAGTTGGAGGTATTCTATCGTAATCCAATAGCTGGAGTTTCTCAGTATACATCCTAATACATCGGGATGTGTGTTGGAAGAACTTCAGCTATTGGATCATAGCTGGCTTCTGCACTGTGAGGAAAGGATTTTTATATAAAAATTACCCAGCTCATCTCTTCCTCTCTTTAAAGCACATTGACCACTGGCTGGTAGATGAATGACACCACCTTAGTTATTATTATTATTATTATTTAATGAGTGATGCCAACCTAGTTAGGCACCCTAGTTTTCGAGTGCAGTTCACCTACCCATACGTTGCATGGGATTTGAACAGGGAATATAAGTGTGGCACCATTTTTAGAATATGGTGCTCACTAAATATGGATGATGATGGAGTTCGTACAACATACATGTATGTGCAAGTGAGTCTCATTCCAAATTTTCTACCATACAAGTGCAATTTTGATATTCTAGTGTGTATCTTAATACAGATCACTTAATCAATGGCGGTTGTCATTTGCTTATATAAGATTCTAACAAAATCTTAGATATACTTAATCATTGGCAGATGTGATATGCTATATCCCTACTTAATGCTTCAACGGATTCGAATCCTCTCCTCCCAAAGATCCGGGAGGAGGGGGGGGACGTTCCCGTTGGATGGTTGACAAGTGGGGTTCGGATGAATCCGAGTCTTTCCTTTTCTTTTCCTTTTTTTTTTATATGTTCACATCTGACATCTCTTCTTCTTCTTTTGACATGCTTCATAGTTGCGGAATGAACTACTATCGTAAGATGCTGGTGAATTCTATACGCAAATTGAAAGACGTGCAGGCTTCTGCTCAGCAAAGTAACGAGATTCTTTCGACCGCCCTAGTGGAGTGCGATCAAGCCGTCTGCGATCGAGACGCCGCTATCGCGGCCCATTCCGAAGCCGAGGAAAGCTAGAACAAAGAGAAAGATAATCTTTCTTTTGAACTGGAAGTAGTTGAATAGGAGAGAGATGACGTCGAGACCCGCGCCATAGAGGCAGAGGAACGAGCCAAGGAGGTAGGTGATCGGGCCAAGGAACTTGACATAAAATGGCACTCCGCCGAAGTGTCTTTGGATCTAAACTGGAAGCAGCTGGCCAATGGAAAGACCAGGTACAAGAGGCTCGATGAGCATTTCACCACCCGTGCCAAAGTTTTCGAGGCTGCTCAAAAGGAATTAGCTAAAGTGCGACTACTGAATGGGGTCATGTTGGACCAACTCAAAGTAACCATCGACCTCAACAATCAACTGGAACAGGAAGTCAAAGATCTCCAGGGGGCCCGTGATGAACTAGTAGGGGAGAATACTAATTTGTCGATAGAGAATGATAGGTTGTAGGTCGAATTGACCCATACCTTGACCAGGGAGGAAGCCCTCAAAGGGGAGATAGCCGCCATGAAGGATCAGAGTGTCGACACGCAGTCTTCCATGACCCGTCTAACCGAAGAACTAGCGCAGACCCATGCAGCTTTAGCACAGGATAAGGAGAAGACTCTGAGAGCTTTGATGGAGTCTGATGACATGGAGAAGCTTTTCAGAAAAGAAAGAGCACGAGCCATCAGGGAAGCCCTCCTTTTGGTTCATTCACAGATGTCTGTTCATCTTCCCACCTTTGACTTTTCCTGCATCCCCCTCATGGGTAAGGTGATTCGGGATAAACTTGGTCAGCCTTCGAGTCTCCCTCTTCTGACAGCTTCTAGTACTGACTTGATGGTGGTGCCTTCTCCCCAAGAGGTAGCCCCTCTCTCTATTATTCCTCCGCAAGATACTTCGGGAACGACTTCCGAAGATCCCTCCTCTCTTCCTTTAGAAGAAACCCCTGACACGACAGAAGAAACCCCTGGCATGACCTCCTCTGGCACTCCTTCAACAGAAGCACCTCTGACTGAATGAGTGCACCCATAAATTAGCCACAAGACTTATCTCTTTTGTTTTGTTTTTATAAGGGTATATCTTGTAAATGTACACTTTCTTTCTCTTCCTTTGTAAGCCTTTTTTTTTTGTAATGCTTAATGCACTATTTTTTTTATCTTGTATTTCTTTTCCACGAAGTACCCCACGCACCCTTGCGTTATAAGATTGCGCTCTGCCAATCATTTAAGACAAAAGCAGTAGATCAGTGGAAGTTGAACTGAAATCAATGACTAGCCCTTAAGTCGATAGACTTAATCTCCGACTGAGGCCATTTACTTACAGAGACTTGGAAGCCCATCTCCCGCGGGGGAACCGTAGGCCTTATCTATTGTTCGAGACCCATAGTCCTTAGCTCTCTTTCGAGACCAGTAGGCCTTATCTCGTGTTTGAGACCCGTAGGCCTTAGCTCGCTTTCGAGACCCGTAGGCCTTATCTCTTTTTCGAGACCCGTAGGCCTTAGCTCGCTTTCGAGACCCGTAGGCCTTATCTCTTTTTCGAGACCCGTAGGCCTTATCACTTTTCTCGAGACCCATAGGCCTTATCTCTTTTTCGACAACATAAGATTGGGAGGTAGAAAGGAAAGAGTGTAAATGAAGGTTCCATTAAATAAAAAAGGAGCCTTACACATAGTATTTCTCGGAGGTTCTTGGAGTAGGGCCGACCCATCCATCGTCTCCAAGTGATACAACCCCGGTCTTGTAGCTTTCATAACCTGGTATGACCCCTCCCAATTTGGAGTTAACTTGCCCTATTGATTAGGGGCTGTGACAGCCATCGATCGTAAATCCAAGTCACCCACTTGAAACAAATTCTCCTTGACCCTAGAATTGTAATACTTGACAGTTTTTTGCTGGTACGCTGCTATATGTAGTCGAGCAGTCTCATGAACATTTTTCAGAAGGTCCAGGCCCATCAGGAGAATGTCTTTGTTAGTATCCTCATTAAAGTTCAACACTCTATAACTTTTTTTCCACTACTTTGACTTGGATAACAGCTTCGGAACCAAATGCCAACTTGAAAGGGGGTGGCTCCAGTGGCCATTCTCTCTGTGGTTCGATACAACCATACCACACTGGGTAACTCTTGAGCCCATAACTATCTCTTTTCTTCCATGCGTTGCTAGGCCATAAAGTAGAGTGCGATTGGTGATCTCTATCTGTCCATTAGTTTTTGGGTAAGCCACCTACGCAAATCTATGCCCATTGCGGCGATGGCGGCAAAATTTATGAAACTTGACTCGAGAACTAGGGACCATTGTTGGTAACCAATACTTGCGAGATCCCATATCTATAGAGGACATCAAGTCTGAAAAACTCCTTAGCTTTATGTGCGGTGACCCTTACCATTGTCTTTACTTCGATCCACTTAGTGGAGTAATCAATTGCCACTAAGATGTATTCAAGTTGTCCCTTTGCTTGTGGGAATGGTCCCAGAGTATTCATACCCCAGACTGCGAAGGAATGGATGAAGGGATAGGTTGAAGTTGAGTGCATGGGCGATGAGACATGGGAACATGCTTCTGACACGCCTTACAAGTTTTGGCGTACCTTTTACAATCGTTCATCATATGGGGCCAGTGGTAGTCCATTCGAACGATCTTAAAGCACATGGTATGCCCGCATTGGTGGGCTCTGTAGATTTTCTCATGTACCTCCGCCATGATATACTCGACTTTCAAGGGTGGAACACAACGAAGCAAAGGAAAGGTGTGAGATTTCTTATAGAGTTCCTCATCATGAATGACACGAACCCGCCTGAGTCTGAATGCATTGGGCTTCTTTTTTGTCTTCTAGCAGTACATTCTCGTAAATAAGTGAGCAAGGGATCCATCCAACAGGTTCGACATCTATGAGCAAGACTTCCACCACTGGGTCGATGCTGGGACTTGATAGGTGTTCCACATACACCGGTACATCAAAACTCGTTGGACCCCAAGTGTGAGAGGGCATTGGCTTCAGTATTCTGATTATGAGGTATGCTAACCATCTCAAACTTCTCCAGAGTTTCGATTAACCGCTTTACGAGGGCCAAGTATTTAGCGAGGTGGTCCTGTCGGGCTTCATAAATCCTCGTTACTTGTTGCACGACCACTTGGGAATCCCTTAGTTTTCTGGCCAGCTTAAGCCCAGCCACCAAGGCCTCGTACTTAGCCACATTGTTGGTCGTTAAGAAGTCAAAGCGTACATGTAAGACCCGTGTCAATCTAACCTGGTCTTACCACCTTGAACCAGGTTTACCTATCATGGTCGAGTCAAATGGACCAAGGGCGTGAAGAAGATCGAGATCCCAGGTATCAAATCGACCCAAAAACACTTAATTTAAGGGGAGGGTCGCATACCCAGCTAAACAGGGTCGGACCTCCCAAAGCAGAAAGTCAGACCCTCAATTTTGAAGGGAGGGTCGGACATCTTGAATCCTAGGGTCGATGGGATCATCGACCCTCCCATCGACCCTCAGTTTCTGCCGAAACTGAAAATTAGGAAATTTCCAAATTTTCGATTGAGATTCTTTCCTAATTTCAAAGGGACTTATTTTAGGATGTTCCTACTCTATTTAAAGGACGTCCCTAAGCCTCTTTCACTCCTTTTACAACCCTAATTGAATTGAGAGAAAGAGAAGAGAAGGAGAAGAGGAAGAAGAGAAGCAAAGAAGAGAATTTAGCCAAAATAGAAGAGTTGCAGAGAAGGAGTATTCTTCTCAGGTATGGATACTAATTTCATGAGTTTCTACAGACCTTAGGTTAGATATTGGTGAGAATGTGATATCGGAGAAACCCAAACCATCAACCCATGGTTAGGTTTTCATGGGAAACCATAGGAGAATGTATGAAAACTATTTTAGGTGTATGGTTCATGGTTTCAGACCATGGAATGAATGTAGAATGGAAGGTAAGAGCAAGCCATAGGACCCCAAGCACGAAGAATGGACTAAAAGAGGAAAAATTAACCAAAGTACACCGATGGTCGCACCGGGGGTCGATGACCATCCGACCCTAGGTGATCCTGAGTATCGACCCTCAGTGTTCGGGAAGTCTAGATTGGGGAGGGTCGCACCCAGGGTCGATCCTGACTCCGACCCTACCTCCGACCCTCAGTTGACAGAATGGTTTTTAAATTCAGAATTAATTCTAATTAAATTCTATCGACTTTGTTAGGTCTTCTAGCAATATAATAACAATATAAATGTGATTCTAAAGCTTGGAAAAGTATCTATTAGCAAGCTAAGGTGAGAAAACAGAACTCTAAACTAATTGGTTAATAACAAACTGTTTTCTATTTCTTGAGTCCAATGACATGCTTGATTCTATGCGAATATGTTTGTAATGTGCATACAACATGTCATCCAATATTTATATTATTTGTTCATGCATATTTACTTTATTGTTTATAACATGATGATGATGATGATGATAGGAATAAGCATGTGATTGTATGTGTGTGGTTGGTGTACTTGATGCGAGCGAGTATCAGGGGAGGTGTGATGAGAACGTCAATAAACGTTAACCTTTGGCGGGTCTCAGCACTTTAGCTCTATCTCTAACTCAAGTCTTGTGCATTAGCATCGTTATATCACCATTACTTTAGCAGAACTATTATGTCGTAGAGTATCAGGGGAGGTGGTCTCGGTCCTTGTAGTCTCTGACTCTACCGGGGGGCCTTAGCTCTATCTCTATGGACATTTTGAGGGATGCTGGGGTGAGGCCTTGGATACACTGTTTGGCATTAGGATTGGTTAGTTGCGAGTCCAGTTTGCAAGCCCTCGCTAACAGGGGCTTACATGTTAGTATGGTATTATATAGCAATAAACGTTAACCTTTGTTGTATAATGTCATGATTAGGGTGGATGGGGACGACGATAAACGTTAACCTTCGGGAAGACTTCCACACCCTGTGTATAGAGGCGGGGTCAATAAACGTTAACCTTTGACCACCCAACCTTTCTATTGCGCATTGCAAACTATAAATCAGACCAAAGATATGAATTGATTGCATGCATATGTATTGTTGCATTATTTTGTCTACTCACTGAGCCGTGATGTGTGCTCACCCCCTCGATGTCGAATATTTTTAGTTGATGATGTAGGTTATACAATTGAAGACTACATGAATGCTCCAGCGTACGGGAACGTGGCGGCGATGGAAGTTGAAGCTGAAGGGGATACACATGACTCCTCTTGCGAGTGCAACTCATGTGTATTCGATTAGATATTTTCTTAGGTTTCTTTGCTTGAATTTAATAAAGACATGTATTTGATAATTATTTATGTCTCAGTTGATACAAAATAATTTGCTATTTAATATTCATATCACATTAGATTCTCAGTTCATTTTATTATAAGATTTCCGCTATTGTGTATTTACTCTGATTATGATTATGGATGTGTGGAAGTTTAGATAAAACGGATATAGCCTATTCGAGATCCTGGTTGAACCGTTGATTTGCTAGCGGTTCATCACGCCATTCTGAACAGTGTGGAATTGGGGTGTGACAGTACAAACGTCAATACTTTAAACCCTTCAGGGCTAATGAGGACAATACCTGCTCCAACATTGTCCTTGTTGGAAGCTCCATCTATGTACATGACCCATGAAGGTTTTTCAGGGCCGAGAAAGATCTTGACCTTAGCTTCTTCAAGCGATTGTTCTGCGTTCGATCCTTCTTCTTCACCACCTGGAAGGGTGTTTTCAATCAGGAAATCCGCCAAGGCTTGTGCCTTGATGGTGGTCCATGACTGAAACTTGAGATCTAATTCCCCTAATTTGACAGCCCAATTGATCATCCGTCCCGACACATCTGCTATAGAGAGGAACTTATTCAAGGGTCGATCCGTCAATATAATGATGGAGTGAGACTGAAAATATGGCCGTAGTTTATGGGCGAAGATCACCACAGCTAAGGCCAACTTCTCGATAGGTTGATACCTGGTCTCTGCATCTAGTAAGATCTTGCTGACGTAGTAGATAGGATGCTGCACTTTATCAACCTCCTTGATTAATACACCACTAACCGCACATGGTGATACCGCCAAATAGAGTAGTAGATTGTCTATTGTTTCTGGCTTTACCAACAACATAGGGAAAGATAATTATCTCTTAAGACTGCAGAACTCTTCCTCACTTTCTGCCGTCCATTTGAAAGTCTTGGATCCCTTAAGAGTCTTGAAGAATGGGAGGCACCCATCGGCAGACCTGGACATGAATCTTCCGAGAGTAGCAATTCATCCTGTAAGCACTTATACTTGCTTCGGTGTAGTTGGAGATTTCACACTTTGAATCGCCTCGATCTTCGTGGGGTTGGCCTCAATGCCCCTCTAGGACACCATGAACCCCAGGAACTTGCCAGACTATACTCCAAAAGCACATTTCGAAGGATTGAGACACATGGAATTTCTCCGTACTACCTCGAAGACTTCTTTGGGGTCCTTTAAATGATCTAGCACCTTAGCTGTCTTGACCAGGAAGTCATCTACATATACCTCCAAGGTCCGATCGATCTGTCTTTCAAATACTTTGTTGACGAGCCTCTAGTACATCGCCCCCGTATTTTTAAGTCCAAATGACATTACCGTGTAACAATAGGTGCCCTTACTGGTGATGAAGGCAGTGTTCTCATCATCTTCTTTGGCCATCTTTATTTAATTATACCCTGAGTATGAGTCCAGAAAGGATAGCAGCTCATGCCTAGCAGTGGCATCGATAAACTGATCTATTCGAGGCAGGGGGTAGGAATATTTTGGGCATGCTTTATTGAGATCAATAAAATCAGTACATACACGCTAGGTACTAGTACAACATTGGCCAACCAGTCTGGAAAATACACTTCCTGGATAAATTCAGCTTTCAACAACTTCTCGACCTCTCAGTCATTGATCACTTGCTTCTCTACCGAGACAGCTCTTTTCTTTTGTCAGATAGGGCGTTGATGAGGATCTATCTTTAAGTAATGCTCCATGGTCGAACGCAAAATCCCAGGCATGTCTATGGGAGTCTAGGCAAAGATGTCAGAGTTGGCCTTCAGAAACTCTACGAGTTCTTGTCTTTGATCTTCTGGGAGGGCTGAGCCAATGAGGAATGTCTTTCTGAATGATCATCATTAAATGGCACAGGAACGAGGTCTTCGACCGGAGTGGTCCGCTCCACCGAAAAGTCATCATGGTATTCGTCTAGCTGGATTACCTGAACAGGTTGATCTTCCTTGATTGCAGCAAGGGAAGCTGCATGACACCTCTTTGATACTAACTGGTCAGCCTTACAATATCCGATCCCCCATTTGGTGGAAAACTTCATGAGCAAGTAATAGGTTGACAGGCAAGCCGTAGCTTATTAAGACCAGTCTTGCCAAGGATACCGTTGTGGCTTGACCGGGTGTCTACCACCATGTACTTCAGATTGATACTGACTCGCGCTAGATAAATCCTCAGGAGAGTATCGATTTGAATGGCTCCCATTACCCGGACTCCTTCTCCATTAAACCCCAAAAGAGAATATCTAATGGGTCTTAACTGTTCATCCTTGTAGCCCAATCTCCGGTAGGTGTCGTAGTAAAGGATCTCATAGGCACTTCCGGTGTCGACCAATATACGACTTACTTCCCACTCTTCTCCAATGGCCATCTTGATAACAAGGGGGTCTTCGTGAGGGATAACAACATCAATAAGGTCATCGTCGCCAAAATAAATGAACCCCTCATACCTGACTTTTTTGAAGGACGACCCCCTATATATTCTTTTCCTTCTCGGGCTTTCTTTCCTTTAGTTAACTCTTCCTCCACAGGCTCTACCACGATCGGAAGTACTTCATGCGACATATGCTCCAGCCAAGCAGTCACCATCATACACTCTAGATGGCTCAATGTCACGTACTCATCATCGCTCAGCCCAGATCTTGTTCTGGTCCCGCCTTACCCAATAGCCTCCTCGGGGGGCTCTCTTCACGAACAGTTCGAACCCCTCGGGCAGGGTACTCTTTCATCATCTCTTGTCGACCCTCTAAGTACAGATCAATCTGGCCCATAAACCCCCTTGGGGGCGATATTGGGGGTGGCAGAGGCTTATGCTCGACCCTTTTCGCCCTCCTTGGGGCCACCATGGGGGGAGGCGGTGGACGTACCACTGTGGGTGGAGGTAGAGGGGTTGGTGTTGGTCTTGGTCCTATAAACTCAGTCCATCATCCTTATTGGATCAAGTCTTCGACCAGGCCCTTTAAATGCCTGCATGAGTTGGTGTCGTGGCGGTGATCTTGGTGATGTGTACAATATAGTCGTTGGTTGCGCTCCTTGGGCTGGGAAATCATCTTAGGGGGAGGGACCAATAAATTGTCGTCTCTCTTGATGTTTAATATCTCAACCATGGTCCAGTTAAGAGGGGTTTACTCAGGTGTAGGGCGAGCCGAGTATAGTTCCTTAGCCACTTTAGTTTTCTTGCTTGTTTCTCCTTCTTTAGGAGCTTTCTCCAAAACGTCGTTTTTCTTTCTTTCTACAACTAGAGGAGACAGATTCACTTGTCCAGGTAACTCTGCCACAGCTTCTGCTCCCGATGCATATCGATTGCATCGATTAAAAATTTCGACATGAGTTCTGGGATGTTTCTTGCTAAGAGAAAATACTAACTGAGGATCTTGACAAGCTTTGGACAGGGTCGAAACGACCACATTTAGCGGCAGGTCCTTAATCTCTCCCGCTACTCCCAAGAAATGGGCGATGAATGGTCGAAGAGGCTCTCGCTCGCCTTGTTTAATCACCATCAAATGAGATAAGTTCTTCTTCTGAGCTTGACTCCCCTGAAAATGGGAGAGGAACAAACTGCTAAGCTCTTTGAAGGTCCCCACCGATTGTGGGGGAAGATTGTTGAACCATGTCTTGCCAGCCTCTAGCAGAGTGGAGGGGAAAGCTCTACAATATAAAGCATCATGGTGGCCGTAGATGATCATTCCAACCTTAAAATTATCCAGGTGTTTCTCTGGATCTGTCTTGCCATCATACCATCCAACATTAGAGAGGGCAAAATTGACAGGCAAAGGATGGTTCATAACCTCATCTGTCAGAACAGTCTTTGTGGCATACTCTTGGAGGACTATAAGATCGACCCCTCTCTCAACATGTTGCACCCGATCCTTCACTAGGCGCTCTAATCTGGAAGTATTTTCATCGCCTGCAGGAGTGTTTCCGACTGAGGGAATGGTTGCCACGGGTACAACTGGCGAGGGTGCAATAAAGGATGGGATAGCTGTTTCTCTCTCTCATCGTGCAGCATCGACCCTTGCTTGGGCTTCTTCTTGGACTCGCCTAGCTTCCTCAACCCTCACTTGGGTATCTTCTCAGGCTTGTTAGGAAGCGTCGACCCTGGCCTGGGTTTCTTCTCTAGCTCGTCTGGCTACGTCGACCCTCTTTTGGGCCTCTCGCGTCACGTCCGCCTCTGTATACATCCTGCCTTGGGCCCTTCTACCTCCCTGTCATGAACCCAACCTGTTCGAGATAGACGACCGTCGTAAGACAGTCGGGGACTCATGGCTACTCTCGATGATTTCAGTAGGGTCGAATTCTGGAACATACTAGAAGTGGGGCTCGCCCCCGCAATCGCTTCGACCCCTGCTGCGATATGAATCAACCGAAGACTAGCCCGCATTGGGCTAGGGGGCACAGCCTGTGGTGCCGAGCATCTGAAATGCTGAGATCTCTGGGGGACTTCTGGGATATCAACTGGAGGTGCTGAAGCAGTCGGTACATCTACGAGTCGCTGCTGTAATAATTTCGTCAAAGCTGCCAACTGTTGGGCCAGTCTATCAAACTGTACTCTGGTGACATACTAAAAAGGGTCAGGGTTGGGGCCATCGGCTCCTTCGACATAGGGATCCTCCGGTAGAATGTTCTGTGGGTCCGGACCCACAGGGATATCCACCCGCTCTTGACGTATATTTGCTTCAGTGCGATGGACCTGGGTTTCCCGTAGGTTATAAGTACTTTCGACACTTCCTGTTGGTGCCATGAGTAAAAGGTGTGTAAAGGGTGATGGATATAAATTGATTTGAAGGGGAGTAAGGTAGAAAGGGAAAGAAAGAGATAAAGATTTTTTGAATTAGTTCAGGGGAAAAGGAAAGATTTTAAGAGGTAAAGTATGCCAAGGCCCCACAGTGGGCGCCAAATTGTTGTCGATGGAATCCGTAAAACTAGATTTCCAAGGACATACAATATGAAACTCTTAGTAAAACACTAGAGCTCCTTAGAAAATAAGGGTTCCCTGAGATACTGGAGCTACAACCATCTTCCCTTTTCTTCCATGGAGATAAAAAGAGAGGGAGTAAAAACACAAGTGGTGTAATGCTTGACTAAGAGGTTCTCCCCGGTGGTCGAAAAAATCCGAATCCCTTCAAATTGATATCATTTTGCTATATATAAGCTCAAGAGGAAGCTTCCTAGACAAGCTCCTCCACACCTACCACTATCTCAATCATCAGACCCCTAGAGAATAGTAGGTTTGTGTGGTTACGACCCCTTAGGACGGCACTAAAACATCCTGTCAGCCGCTTACGATCCCCCTTGATCTTCTTCGACCCCCTTTTAGGCCATATCTTCCATATCTTCTGATGCTTGTCTCTGCCTTTACACTTTTACCGAGTATCAATTTCGCTTTTTGCTGATTCGGTCCACAATATGATGATCTGGCCAGTCAGATCTACCTTCTTGGCATTTATGATTGGTGTCAGTATTTATGAACATTAATGTCGAACCGTTAATTGCCCATCTACCCCCATCAATTTGTCCCATCATGTTTGGGTCAGCATGGGGGTCGAACACAAGTTCCTTTTTCGAACATCTCTTTTTTCTCATACCCTGTGCCTTAGATGCACGCCACATGTCCCTTCCCCGAGGATCATCCTAAATTTTCCATCAACAGTCAGATTTGTATCCACTATTATTTTCCCCTAACACCGACGACCTCTTCCTTTCTTGTATCAACGACGATGACAAATTTTTTTGCCCAATTATCTTCATTTGTGGTGGTATACTATGAGATAACTACTACACAGTGTGGGTATGGTGGCTTTTTCTGTCTAGATCTGAATAAAAATTTCAATTTTAATGCTTTTCTTCTTTAGTAGGGAAACAAATTTACAAGATCAGGTGATGATAATTTTTTCCAACCAAAATCCGACTACTTATTTTTTTTTTTTTTTTTTTTCTGATTCATCTTGCTCTAAAATAAAAATCAGAAATCAACGACCACGCTCCTCTGTTTCTTTCTTCGACCGATCTGCAGATAGTTGTCTAGTGACGGTGTTTTAAATGATTCTTTCATCCGAACACTCCGGCATTTTGATTTGTTTTGTTCCCGGATTAGTTTGTCGGCAAACTTCTTTTAGTTTTAAATAAGTTGCAATCGCCAGTGGAGGGGAGATGAAAATGGGATTGCGAAGAAGAGAAAGAAGATGAAAATGATCATTGAGGGAGTAGAATAAGGTAATTAAATAGAAAAAATGAAGGGGCATAGTAGTCTTTTAATTTTCATTTAACAGTCAACTCTAATAGTCTGTTTAAGGTGAGTCATTGTATTTTTTTTTTTATTCAAAAAGGTGTTTGATTGTCAAGCGACAATACACAAAAGAGGCCTATAAAAATTTCCTTAAATTAAACAATATAAGAATAATTAGCAAAGACTTGAAAAGATCGATGGCACTGGTGACAGAAAAAAATACCAAAGTAGAATAGGCTAATGAGAAATGTAAGTATAGATTTGAAATTTGAAGACCGTTCATATTATAAAGGTTCCTTTTTCTTTATTTTTTTGGATAAGTAGATTATAAAAATTAGGTGACAGAAACTATGATATCAATTTGAAGGCAAACTTATAATAATGAGAAAGGGAGGAATAGATCCGTTTCCAGCTTTACCCCTTGCACACCCACTCTCTTTTCTTTCTCTTCCTTTCTACCTCTGTTTGTTTTTATCGCATAATCGGTAGTCGGTGTAGACTGTGGACATCTTATTTTGACATACCCCGAGTTGTAGGAGACTCTGATGTTTCCTATTTTTCTGGTTTAAGAATCCATTGGTGGGTTTCAAGTATCCCAAACTTGTGCCAGTGTCATTCCCAAAAACTTTGACCTAGTTGGTAAAAAATTAGCAAAAATGTCCCAATTAGGGTTGACCAGGTCAACAAAACAGGGGCCAAGTGCACAGTGAGAGCTTCAAAATTGTGCAAGAATCACATGATTCGAGATTCGGAATAAAAGTTATGCCCAATTAAAGATTTTGGTTTTTCGTAGGACTAACCCAGTTCCCTCATGGATGCAGACTTGTCTAGACCTGCATCACGGGCCAAGAGTGTCCCAGGGTCTTATAGGACCCCAAGTGGTGGACCAGCATTAGACCATGACTCCACACCGATTAATCACTGAATAAAAACCGAATGAATTAGACCGTTTATTTTCCTAAACTAAACCGATAAACCCTAATCCCATTATCTTATTTATTATACAACCTATTTATTATTTTCCTAAGCTTTAAAGCAATGACATTTCTTCTTCAGAAAGTTCATATTCTGTATCAATTAGGGATCATGTTTTCGTGGAACAAGTGACTAGTCTTTTTTCTAATTTTAATCATATAAGATTTCGTTATGTTTCTTTGGGTTTTTATTGTGAAAGTCAAATTTTATAAACTTGGCATCATTTGGTTGCTGTGTTTTTTAAATTTTAATAGCTTATTTAGTTACATTTCCAATAAAATAGATAAAGGTCGTCCTAATGGACAAGACTCCTACTACTACAAAGCCTTACCCCCACAACTAAAATTGATTACCTTAGTAGTTATTGTTTTATTGAAAAAATTAGTTAGATGTATTTTGTAGTCAATAATATCTCCATCAACATGAGGAGTGTAGGATTCCTAGATGATGTATGTGTTTTTTTTATTTTGAAAAATCGATTAACAAACGATGCATTAAACGGTATATAAACGGCAATCAAGACCGATTAATGAAAAATCGTTTAAAAATCGATAAATCAAAATCGATTACTAATCGTTTCTGGTTTCAATTTTGAGACCGATTACCTAATCAGTTCGGTTTTGGTTTTACCCTCCTACACACCGCACCGGACAGGACCGGACTGTTTAACAGATTAAAAACCGTTTCACCCTTATACTGAACCATGATTCTCATTGACACCAACCAACATCGTTGGAGATGAGTGAGCATAACCCAACGGTGCTAGCAGAGATCTGAATCCCAACTTTGAAAGCATGCCCACATATCATTTCTCTTTTTTATGGCTTTAAAGCTCTAACTAAGGTACTAATTTGATGCCAAAACCTGAACCATGACATTTATACTAATATGGGTATATATTTCGTTTTCTATTTGGTACAGTGATGATTCAAGTTTTGATACAGTTTTTTATCTAGTACGATAATGAATCATAGCAATATACCAACCGTACATATCACTTATATACCAATTTGTTTATGATTAATATATTGATTTGTATATATATTTTTATATCATTTATCTATATTACTCTAGCTCCATCTCCATATTTTGACGAAGCAACGAACTAGATATGAAAATTTATTTATTTATTTTTTATTCAATTTTCTTATTTTATTTTGATTTGGTTCGAAATTTAAGGGTTTTTTTTTTTGTTGTTGAATTTTACTAGTTTCATCTTCCATGGATGTGTCTTATTCCTATTTTGGTCCCTTTCGGGAGATCTCCCTATTTTAATCAAGATGCTATTAAGATGTAGAGATATTACCTAACTGTCTTTTTTATTCTTGTTAGACTTGAGAAACTAATTTATTAATTAACAATTGATACTTGTCACCATAGATAAGAAATGATTATAAAATGGACTCACCTGCTCTAGTAAGTATGGCAATGACGCAAAAAAATGCTTTTCTACCCATCTGCCGTTGGCCAAGGGCGGGATTTCAGTCGATCCACCTCCCCATGTATTGGTAGACGGGCCGACTGATCCCTAACTCTTGGATCAACAGCAGGAACCTCCTGCCGTGGCAGAGGATTTCAGTCCGGCAATGACTTGGTTAGGTTTTTTTTATATTCTAAATTAATTAGAAAGTGTAATGAATTTTAAAACCCAATCGGCTGTTAGAATCCAAAAAAAATTTATTTTCAATCCCCTTATTTTACGGATTTATGATGACTAAGGATTGTTTAGCACGATTTGAAACAGAGGGAGGAACTGGTTATCAACATGTAACTTCATTCTATGATCCTATGATGAGCCATGTGAAGAGAGTGGAACCGGGGAAGGAGTTTTTTTTTTTTTTTTTTCAAAGAATAAAAGACCATAGAGAGGACACAGACCGATAGAGGGAAGACGAGAGACTCGCTAAATTTTTAGAATAAAAAAAGAAACCGTCAAATAGCTTTGCTTTTAATTATCTAAAATTACTATAATATCTTTGGTTGGGATTTAAATTGTCTCCTCCCTGTATTTTAGGGAGGAGAGAGATGCCCCCGTTGGATGGTCGACACATAGTTCTTAGGAAAATTCAAACCCCACATCAAACCGACACTTCTTATCAGCTCGGCTTGTGAGCTAGGTATCGATTCGAACGGAGGGTTCAGATTTTTTCGAAAACCACGTATCAATCATCTGACAAGAGCGTCTTCCTCCTCCCTAAAGTACAGGGAAGAAACGATTTAAATCCGTGTTGGGCACAATCTGATTGTACCTAGAGCTGTGTTCTATTGTGGTATTATTTTAACATGGATGAGCCTAGCTTAACAAAAAAAAAATGGATGAGCCCATGTACATAATACATAATAAAATACTCCTGACATTTTTTTTACCAAAATATAAAAAATAGAATTTTGAGAAATGGGATCCACACGTTTTTCTGTCGACCTCGCAATTGCGTAGGGGTTGTCTTTACGTTATAAAATTCAATTCTCTTCTTTATAAAATAAAAATTAATTTTATTACTTCAAAAATTTTTTTGGAATTTAATAATAAAAAAAGAGTTTGGAGACATGGACAAAGACCACGAGAGGGAAGTGGAGAGACTCACTATAAACTTTTAGAGTAAACAAAGACTTGGGATTACGGTCAAATAACTTTGTTTTTAATTATCTAAAATTACTAAAATACTCATGGCTGATAGGAGACCTGAGAATTACCCAACTCATCTCTTCCTAAATTTCAATTTATTCTTGTAAGCCATGTGCATTCATATAAAATAGAGAACCGTTATATTATGTAGTAAACGGTTCATACATAAACGTCAATTGATCACAGGTTCGCATATGCTAAACTGATACCAGCCTACGTTTTATTTTTTTATTTTTAACGAGTGATGCCAACCTAGGTAGGCACTTAGGCCCCCGAGTTTTCGAGTGCAGTTCACCTGTCTAAATACGCGTTCACGTTGACCTACATATCTTCTCCCACTTGTTGATTCTTATACATCCAATTAATAATTACTATATATATATATATATATATATATATATATATATATATATATATATATATTTTTTTTTTTTTTATTTATTTATTTATTTATTTATTTATTTTTTTCTATCTTATAACATGAATTTATTCAAGAGGAGTAGAATGGGCTACAGTCAAAGCTTTAGTTTTATAAAGATCATGAAGCCATAAAGAGGTAATGGGTCAAATGGTCATCCATGTTAATGACATAGATTTTTCAGTTAAGGAGTGAACCACTATATTAGTCTTTCTTGAAACAAAATCAAAAGGACAATTATCAGAGAAAGATAAGCAAGATAAACAATGTCGTCCCTAACCAGTTGAATCTCCCAATCATATGAAAGATGAGAATTCGAAATATTATGAATCAAAGAGAGACAATCCGATTCGAGTTTGATTCTCAAAACACCTTCCTCAACGGAAAAATGTAGTGCGCTTGAATGGCTAAACCCTCCCCCATCTTAGATGAAGAACAACTAATATATTGAGAAACAACATAAATGGGATTGGCAAGATAATTTCTGATAATAAATCCAATACCACCTACTACCTCGTCTTCCCTGAAAGAAGCATCAGTATTGATCGTAATTAACCCAGTTTGTTGGGAGAGGTTTGCATTGAAAATGGTAAGGCTACTATCTTCGGAGCCAAGCGATAATTCCAGCTTCTTGGTGGAAGACTGAGAGAATCCAAGAAAGCATATTCAGCTTTAGTAAAGTCAGGATGATGGAGGATACATGTAAATTGGCAAGATAATTTCTGATAATAAATCCAATACCACCTTCTACCTCGTCTTCCCTGAGAAAAGCATCAGTATTGATTGTAATTAACCCAGTTTGTTGACAGAGGTTTGCATTGAAAATGATGAGTAAGGCTACTATCTTCGGAGCCAAGCGATAATTCCAGCTTCTTGGAAGACTGAGAGAATCCAAGAAAGCATATTCAACTTCAGTAAAGTCAGGATGATGGACGATACATGTAAATTGTCTATAGTTATTATCAATAAACTGGTACATATTTCAGTGATGTTGTACTCCAGTGGGGTGGTTATTGAAAAAAAAAAAAAAAATGGGTCACCTATTTTTATCGACTGTAAGCCACCTCTCACAAGTGAAGAATATCGCAACTTTAGCAATATAAAATATATTTTGAGAAAATTACGAGTACATCTCCTCTAGTTTGCCCGAAACCCAAGTACATCCTATACCTTTTAAACAATTATGGGTACTTCACGTGAAATTCAAAAGAACTACAAAACAACTATTCAGTTAGAGGTCCAAACAACCAATGAACGGATGTGTGGTTAAAGGCTGGCCACTTCCTCATAATTGCTTTTAAACTCATTACTTTTTTTTTCTCACAGTGGACATATCATAAATGTCGTGTGTTCCTATTTATTTAGGTATAATTCTTCAATTTATGAGTGTATATTGTTTCTTTCTCCGTACCGTATTATATCTGATCCGTTTAATACCCGTATCATCCATTTTAATTTTTTTGTCATTCTCTGAATGTTTGACCTCTTTTCTTATCGTACCATTCTTATTTTTTCCGTCTAAAATCCGTTCCATCCCGTTTCGTTTTCTCACGAACGAAGGAGCGAATTTAGCCCGATAACTGATCGATTTTTTATAGGTCAGCCTCGGTGCTAGGGATGTAAATGGATTAAATTCAAATTGGATATACCACTATTTGAATCAAAATCCGTTTACCAACTACCTATCCGAATAGGACCCGAAATCCAATGGATGTATAAATTATACGAATTTGAAATTTAACAAGATATCTGGTTAAAATCTAGCTTGAATCCAGAAAATTGAATTAGAATACAAATTGTAAGGAAAATGAGAGAAAATTATAGTTTAAAACAAATGTATAACTAACCTTAAGAAAATAAGAGATGAAACCTTAAATAGTTATACAAACATTAAGGTTATATGCGTCTTAATACTTTAAAATCTAAGGTTTTATACTTCTTAACATTAAAGTAAACAGAGCAGATATAATCCTGTTTGCTGGAATTGATATTTGAATCCAAATCTAACACATGCTATCTGAATTTGAATATGAATCTGATTGTTTGAATTTGAATTCTTCCAAATAGATGCGAATTCAACTCAAATCTGAATTTTCTACTAATCTATTTACATCCTAATTATTTGATGTTAGATGATAAGTTTGAATCCATTGTTCAATAAAATTCAAAAAAAATTTGAATTTCAAATGGTTACAAGAGATCAGCTCCTATTGATGATGACAATTATAAATATATTTGAATTTGAAATAATTCAAATACAAGATCAGTTCCTATTTATGAGGACGGTGGTTATAGATACAATTGAATTTGAAATAATTCAATTACAAGATCAATTTCTATTTAAATTTGAAATAATTCAAATACAAGAGATCAGCTCCTATTGATGAGAATGGTTACATAACATTTGAATTTGAAATAATTCAAATACAAGATCAGTTCCTATTAATGAGAATGGTTATAGATGCAATTTGAATTTGAAATAATTCAAATATTTGTAAATTCTGATATTTTGTAAATTATTGATTTCTCTTTATCAAATAATAAAGGATAATCAATATACTTGTAATGGTGAATCATTATAAATACAATCACTCTATACATCAAATATGTATTAGAGAAATTATCTTCATCTCAAATTATTTTATTATAAATCACATGAGTGGTCAAATAGTTTTCTTAAAAATCTATCTTAAGAAATGAAAGAAAATCAATGTCATTAGATTACTTAAGGCAAAACCCACCCCTCCGTCTACGGTAGCCAAGAGCAGTAATTCGGAAAATTTCCATAAGAATAGTTTTTCAGAGGTGATCTGCACCTACCAGACAAGACAAAGTATCGCGTGAGACTGTCAAGGTCCTTTGACATCATTGGGGTAGGGTCATATGGGGTAGGGCATTTTCAGTAGATGGATCTGCATCTAGCAGACAAGACAAAGTATCGCGTGAGACTGTCAAGGCCCTTTGACATCATTGGGGTAGGGTCATATGGGGGGTAGGGCATTAGGTTTTCCCTTCCCCGTATATCTCTGCTTCGTGGAAGCTGTCTACGGCTTTCGTTATGGAATAAATTTGTAGAGCACGAGAGCTCCTCATTAGTCTTGCGGTTTGCACCTTGAAGCAGGAAATACTTTACGATTATTGCCACTCCAGCTTCATGGCTGAACCGACCAAGGCATTCCCCTCTGCCTTTTCGTCTGGATCTTTCAAACACGATGTTTTTATCAGCTACAGGCAAAAAGATACTGCCAATAATATCACCGCTTTCCTTTACAAAGTTCTGACAGATCGTGGAATCAACACCTACATTGATAGCCAAAAATTGTGGTTAGGAGAAGCCATGGGCCCGGCCCTACAATGTGCCATCGAGGGGTCCAAAATCTGGATCCCTGTTTTCTCTGAGGGTTATTTGGGTAGCGAATGGTGCTTGTGGGAATTTGCTGAGATAGTTAAATGCTACAAATCCAGTGGTCAATTGATCGTGCCCATATTCTATTACGTTAACCCATCACATGTTCGTTATGGGTCTGGAAGTTTTGAAGAATTATTCAGGATACACGAGAACAATTTTGGGGCCGATGTCGTAAAGAATTGGAAAGATGCTTTGGATTTGATAGGGGATATGAACGGAAAATTGGTTGACGACAATCAGTAAGTCTTAATCCCAAAAACTTCTACTGAATTTATTCTTATTATAATATATTAAACTTAATATAATATTCGACTGTTTATTTCATTTTCATTGCATTTTCATCCTTTATTACCTTCCTTCCCTTACCCTCCCATTCCATTAATATATATTTTGGTTCTTAAACTTTGGAAATAATTTCAACAAAATTATTTATCGTATCAAAATAAAAAATTGTCACTAAATATTTCTTTTATAACGACAAATTATTTTTGTTGGGAATTGTCCTGTGTGTTGGAAAATGTTGACATTTGGATACTTCAACACTTAAGATTTTAACAGTAATATTTTATTTGTGTCCATAAAAATATTATCATTAATTTCCAATCTATTATTATTTAAATTGAATTATTCTAAATATGGTGGATGGTAAATATATGTTTACTTGTTAACAAATGTGAAAAATTTGATGTAACCTGGAATAAGGGTCATGTGTTGATTGGCCATATTATTAGTTTAGTGGAATATCTATGACTGACCTTGTATTATATTTTTCCCTTTGTATTTCAAGTGGTTGAACATTTTTCAAGAATCAAACGCATTTTTACATATCATTCGTGATCTTTTGCTTTGTTTAAAGCCCCATTATTTTTAAGTTGATCATTATTTACGTGGTTACTATTCAGGAATTTCACACACCTATACTTATTTTTTATTGCTGTATTTTCTATTATTTTGGGAAAAGAATTCCACGATTTTTTCTCAACAGCATGATCCATAACATAATATTTTCC
Source organism: Protea cynaroides (assembly GCA_028583415.1). Lineage (NCBI taxonomy): Eukaryota > Viridiplantae > Streptophyta > Magnoliopsida > Proteales > Proteaceae > Protea > Protea cynaroides. The sequence continues at coordinate 55,834,219 of CM053267.1, read as the reverse complement.
ATTATTTAGGTGCAAATAAACAGTGCAGTGCAGTGCAGGTCAAACCTTCCCACCACGTGGAGTGCTTAGTAGGACCTCATTCAATTTCCCGCAGGTTTGGGGCCGGGAGAGCATGGATACTCTCTCTTCGAAGGTACCCATGTGCCATGTTGAGAGGGTGGAACTAGGGAATGAGATCTTTTTTTTTTTGATAACCGTGTGTCATGTGGAAAACGTAGAACTAGGGAAGGAGATTTTTTTTTTTTTTCTTGAATAAATAACAAAAGACAGATAGAAAAATCGAGAGACCTACCAATAAAAGCTAGCAACTCTTCACTGTTAACAACATCATTCATTGAATGAGAAAAAGAAAAACGATCCAAGGGTCCAAAAGCTATATCCCTGTCTTCTCTAATCATTATGCGGAGAGCTAATGGTGTTTGCGAGAATTCTCTCTCATAGCTCAATGTCATAGATCCAATAGCGGTTAATTGATCCTACCCATATTCTTTGAGGTTCAACCATCGAAAGTTAAGTACCAAACCAGAAGTTTTGCAGATGCATTCCGTAGATACAAGAATTTTGTTATGCCCAATATCATAGACAGTTGTTATGCCCAATATCGTAGACAGTTGGAGGGAAGCTATGAAATTTGTAGGGAATTTGACTGGAGAAGTTATCGACAAAACTATGTAACTATTCATCCCACTAAATTTCTATTAATTGAAGGTAGTCTCATTATCATATCTTAAAATTTCTACTAAGAGTAATATTTATTTGTCAAGATAAATTATTTTCATTAATTTTCTATCCATTATTGTTTATATATAATGAATTATTCTAGAAATAGTGATCAATATGATATACAAATAAATACATACTTGTAGTATATATAAAAAAAATACAACAAGGAAATATGCCTACTTGTCAGAGAGATGTATAAAATTTGATACAATGCTTTAATGGGGTAACCTATAGATTGACCATAGTTATAATTTGGTGCAACATCTTTGGCTGATCATGTATTAGACCCTTCCCCTTTATCTCAACTGGTTGATGATTTTTTCAACAATCAAACCTATTTTGACACACCATCATTGTTGTTGGGTTTACCATAGAGATTCAATTTTTCTAAAATGATGAAAAATATTTAATAGCTGAATTAATTTAGGATCTCTTTGCTATGTATTATAGAATTAATATTAGAATATATTATGATATATGTAGTTGTTTGGTATGATTTATAATATTTTTTTTTATATTTAGGATAAATTAATATAATCTAAAATCTAGAAATAGATTAGAAGGTGTTTATCATTATTGTGATAATCTATTATCACTTTTTTATATCTAGTGGTAACACACAGTTATTATTTATCACTAGTAATTTATTTTCATAAATGTTTTATTATTAATAACTCATAAACATAAATATAAATTATACCAAAGAGAACCTTAGTAGTGGAATAAATTACTAACTTAGGTTGTTTGATGCTGTATTATCACTCTAGTGATATTTATGTTTATGTTAAAAGTGCGAACAAGTAAAAAAAAAAACATAAATCAATATATATATATATATATATATATACACACACACACTAAATTCGTGGTTTTTTATTACTATTTAAATACTTTAAAATTATTATATTTCATAGGTATTTACGTCATTATTAGTTGTTGCGATTTTACTTTTGTTATGAAATGATTGCAGGAATCAAGTACAAATAGTTGAATCAATTGTCGAAAGGGTTTTGGGTGAATTGATCAATAGCACCCACTTAGCTGAATGTGAATACCCTATTGGAATGGATTCCCGTAGAAATGATATATTATCTTTGTTAAATATTGATTCCAATGACGCTCAGTTCGTTGGTATTTGCGGTTATGGAGGCATTGGAAAGACAGCTATTGCGAGGGCGGCCTACAATTACACTTTTTCAACCTTCAATAGACATTGCTTTCTTTTAGAGGTTAAAAAACAAGCAATGCAATGCATGGGTCTAGTGTCCTTGCAAAAGCGACTTCTTAAAGAAATCTTGAAAATAGACATTGATATAGCTGATCATCAAATGGGAAAAGCATTGATTGAAGAGAGACTCGGTAATGTAAAAAAGGTTATTGTTGTTCTTGATGACGTGGATAGTAAAGAACAGGTGGATGCTTTGGTTGGTAAATCCAATTTGTTTGGACAAGGAAGTAGGGTTATAATAACAAGCAATAATGAACATATTCTGAATGTGGCTAAAGTTGACAAAAATAAAATTTATTGGCCCCAAAAGTTGGGTAGGGAACAATCTCTTCAACTATTTTGTCAGCATGCCTTTTCAACAGATCAACCTCTACCAGAGTTTGTAAATCTTTCAGAAGAAGTGGCATTGTATTCGGGAGGGTTGCCTTTAACTCTAGAGGCGTTTGGATCTTACCTATGGGCTCAAAGGAGCATAGAAGTCTGGGAACGTACAATACGAGAATCGCAAAGTATTCCTAAAATGGAAGTCCAAAAAAGAATGAAGGGAAGCTATGACACTCTAGAAGATGATCATCAGAAAGCCATATTTCTTGATGCTGCATGTTTTTTCATTGGATGGGAGAAAAAAATGGTAATTTCTATATGGAAAGCTTGTGGCTATCACCTGGAGTCAGCAATAGACAGATTAAAAAAAAGATCCCTTCTAGAGTTTAAATGTGCTGATGACAATGAATACTACTTGAAGATGGATGACCCAATTCAAGAAATGGGAAGGAATATTGTTTTAGAAGAAAGTTGTGTTGATAAGCGTAGTAGATTATGGTCCGGAAGCGAAATCTGGGAAGTATTAGAGCAGAATAAGGTAAGACCTAATTACCACACCCCCCCCACTATATATATGTATGCAATTCTTTTCAACTAGCTTGGACACACTCCATTGACATTATTATGATACTCAAAATGGCACTACATATCCTGTCCCAATGAGGTAATCACCCCCACACCCTTGTGAACCATCCATGGGTGTTGGATCAACTCTTGAACTATGGGATCCATACTCCATGGACAGGGGAGTGGGATGGTTATTAGGTGGGGATTGAGAGGATTGGAACTTTTAAATGACATGCGCCCTTATCAGTGGGTGCAGATCTTCTTCCTACCTGGTAATCATCGCATACCCTTGTGAGCTGTCCATAGATGTAAGATTCACTCCAAAAAATTTTTTTGGGTACTTTTATTAGTTTTCATAATGCCTAATTTTTTTTGGGATCATTTTCTATTGTAGGGAAGCGACAAGATAGAAGGCATAATTTTTCCCTTTGACCCAATGAAAGATTGTGTAAAGGATTGTGTAAGTAGTGGAGAATTTGAGAAGATGTCAAATCTAAGATTTCTCCGGATTTACTCAATAAAATTCAAGGGAGACTTTTCACGCCTTCCTTCTACGCTAAGATGGTTCAAGTGGGTGGGCCGTCGCTTGGATATTCCATCGACCAATTTTTATCATACTACACTAGTTCATCTCATACTATTGGGAAACGATGTTACACAAGTTTGGAATATCAAGCCTCAAGATGAAAACAAGGTACAATTAACATTTTTTACTTTAATTTCCTTCTATCAACTGATTATTTATAAGTTTTATGAAACGATGGTATGAAGTATATGTTTGTTTGGTTTCTCTTTGACAGCGGTTCAAAAATTTGAAAGTTCTCGATCTTAGCTTCTGTCGTAATCTATCCAACTCCCCAACCTTTTCATGGTTTCCTCACTTGGAGCAATTATATTTTACTGGATGTTTTTCCTTGGAGAAGTTAGATGAGTCCATCGGAGAATTGAGTCGGCTCAAAATTCTTATTCTCAGATTCTGCAAATCATTGAAGAAGTTGCCTGATTCCATTGGGAACCTAAAATCTCTAGTCACACTTGACTTGTTAGGGACACAAATTAAAGAGCTCCCGGACTGCATTTTCCTACTACCTCCTCTCGAAGAACGCATTCTCACAGAGTGCACATCAGTCAAGGAATCTCCCACAGAATATGAGAAATTAATGAAAGAGTATGAGAAACAAAAGAGTGAAAAATTCTCCTGCTGTCATTTCTTTTTGTTTTTTCACTTATTTATCAAAAAATAGTTTTAAAAATCATTTTTGATCAAAAATAAAATGTTGCTCAGTAGATACTTTGTGTACTAGAATGTAGAGGGAGAAATAAGTTTGGTATTCTATTGAGAATAAAAATAGGTTTTTGTTTCTTCAAGTCGCAAACTTTTCTAGCCTTGATATCTTGTGATCCCCTTATACGATCGATATGAAATTTGAATACGTTGACCTTTTTTTTTTTTTTTCCTATCGTTGACATCTAATAAAATTGATCGGAGGTTGGACGACCAGAAAAGTATAACTAAGGTGGCCGAAATCAAGAACAGTAGCTGGATTTCTTTAAGTTGCAGAATTTTTCAAATCATAATATCTAGTGATCTCCTTCTCCGGTTGACTTGAAATTTGAAAATCCTTACCTTCTTTCGCTACACTTGACATCCAACGGAACGGATCAAATGTTGGATGGTGAGAAAATGTGTTTTATGATGGCCGAATCCATGAAACAAAGAGGGAGAAAGAAATTGGAGTTAATGATAACTAATGCTATAAAAATGATTGATTTTACCATTTTACCCTTACTTATATCCACCCATTTAGAAATCTAAAAAAAAATCCTCTATTACTTCATCTGAGATTCATTGGCTATAACATTTAATTTGAATTTAATCATCTTTCTTTCAATAATTCCATTATCACTAAACATTTTATCATCAAAGGTCAGGGAGTGTATGAATCAAAATGTTCATCCAAAAGTGATTCACTTCCTTCTGTCGATTTAGCATAATGACGAACACTTGCTTTATCAAGCGAACCTAGGTTTTAAGAATCAGGAGTAAATCTAGGGTAATCCAACCGGCATCCAAATGTCGTTAGGTTGCACGGTGGTCCAAATACATGGAAATAGAGGTTCTACAACTCTTAAGCTCATGGTTACAGGTTCTATCGAGTATATAATGCCATTGGTCAAGGCACTACAAGAGTAAATCTGGAGAAGCTTTCATACATCAATAAATCAGGTATAAATCTGGAGAAAGATTATGTACATCAATAAATCAGGTATAAATCAGAAGATGTACGCTCAACACGATTAAACATTTAACTATTCATTCAGTTCATATCTCTGTTCATGTTGTCGATGATGAGAATGGTTCAGATTGGTATAATCAGGGCTAAGACTAACGAAACAATATCTATAACTCCAATTGACAGGTTAAATCAAGAAGGTATCCTGTCAAGGTACGAGAATTAAAATCAAGCATGTGCATCCTCTATAATCATAAGAGTAAGTCAATAATGCACCGCATCCTATATAAACATATCTACTTACATGGCCATTATCCTCTTATCTCTGTTTGGATTTAGCCCGAGATCTTTTCCTTTATCTCTACAGGGGTTTTGGCATTACTAGCCATTTTCCTTCTTCCTCTGTCTTACATCGAGTTTCACATTTTGTGAGTACCAACTCGGTATTTCAAATTTTCTGCTTTACAGAAGCTCCCTTCTTACTACTGTACTATATCCTTGTATACTTGGATAACTACCCAACTTATAGAAAATACCCTATAGTATTTGTTTATTAAGATTTTTTTTTGTCTTCTCTTTCTGTTTGAGTGTATATATATTGTTCCACCATTTATATGTACATTATTGTCTTGTTTAAGTTCTGTCTCAACCAACACAAGTGCTTATTATTTGTTTGTATTAAAGTTTTTAATTTATCCTAACTCAGTTCATGGACTCCAATGGAAGTATTCAGGTTTAATGGGTAAGGCCTACGAGAGCTCTGATACCAAGTTGTCACACTCCAATTCTGCACCAGCCAGAATGGTGTGATGAACCGTCAATAAACCAACGGTTCAACCAGGATCTCAAAAGAGGCTATCCCACATATGATAAACCAAAACACATTCCACATTAATCAGAGGTAATAAAATAAATAGCGGAAGTCTTACAGATAATGAACTGAGAATCTAACTGTGATAACCATAATTAATATTCCATTTATCTCCAAGTAACCAAAACATAACTTAATACATATTACAATATTCAATTACAAAAACTAAACACTAAACGTATCCACCGTTGAAACGCTCGCTTAACGAACCATGTTCGTCCTCCACAGCTTGCTCATCATAGTCACCACATGTTCATATGTTGGTGTGTCGACATAATCTTCAATCGTAATACCTGCAACATCAGAAACTAAAAGATTTGTGTGCACGAGGGTCAGCTCTCCAACTTGAGCTCAGTGAGAAAATAAAATAATGCAACAATACATATGCATGCATTCAATTCATATCTTTGGTCTGGTATATAAGTTTGCAATGTGCTATAGAAAGGATAGGTGGTCGCCGCACCTCTATACACGAGTGTGTGGAAACGCCCAATGAAAACGACACCGTCGCCCCACATGCACCCACCATGGACAATATACACCCCATGAAAACGGCATGGCTGTACCGGTTGCCTATACCAACACGTAAGCCCCTGTTGGCGAGGGCTTGCAAACTGGGCTCGCAACTAACCAACCCTAATGTCAAACAATGTATCCAAGGCCTCACCCCAGCATCCCTCAATACATCCATAGAGATAGAGCTAGGGTCTGGTGACCAGGCTGAACCACAATGCCACGTCCCCCCCTGATGCCCTACGACATATTAGTTCCGCTAAGGTAATGGCGATACGACGATGTTAGTGGACAAGACTTGAGTAGAGATAGAGCTAGAGTCTGGTGACCAGGCTGAACCACAATGTCACGTCCTCCCCCTGATGCTCCACTCGCATCAAGCACACTAACACTTGCTTAATGGACATGACTTAAATAGACCATGGCACAATATACCCCGATAAGAACGGCATCGAAGTACTGGTTGATACCATCCCTACCCGCACCATGTACACCAGCCAAACACAAACATTCACATGCCTATTCCTACCATCATCAACATCATCATGTTATAATCAATAAATTTAAATATGCATGAACAGTAATAATAAAAATATTGGATGATATGTTGAATGCACATTACAAGCATACACGCATATCACAATCATGGTATTGGACTCAAGAAATAAAAACAGTTTGTTATTAACCAATTAGTTTAGGTCTTGTTCCCTCACCTTAGCTTGCTAATAGATACTCTTCCAAGCTTTAGAATCACCTTTATAATGTTATTATATTGCTAGAAGACCTAACAAAGTCGATAGAATTTAATTAGAATTAATTTCGAATTTAAAAATCATGTTGTTAACTGAGGGTCGGAGGTAGGGTCGGAGTCCTGATCGACCCTGGGTGCGACCCTCCCCCTAATTTGAACTTCACGAACACTGAGGGTCGATGCTAGGGTCGGATCTGCCATCGACCCTAGGTGCGACCCTCCATGGTTTGAGTCGAAAATATCAAATTTTGTCCATTCTTCCATGTTTGAGTCCTATGGCTTACTTTCACAATCCATTCTATACATGTTCTAGGGTTTAGAACTATACTTTATTCACTTACATGGTTTTAATGATCTCTTCCATGGTTTTTCATGAAAACCTAACCATGGATAGATGATTTGGGTTTCTTCTAAGTCATATCATCTTCATAAACCATTCTAAAGTCTTAAATAAATCATGGGGAATGTATCCATACCTTAGTTTTGCTGAGATTCAGAGTTCCTCTGAATTTCCTCTTCTTCCTTAGCCTTTTCTTCAAGTTTTCCTTCTCTTCTTCTCTTCCTTCTCTTCTCTTTCTCTCAATCCAATTAGGGTTGTAAAAGGAGTGAAAGAGGCTTAGGGACGTCCTTTTTATAGAGTAAAACCTCCCAAAATAAGTCCCTTTAAGTTTAGGAAAGGTTCCAATCGAAATTAGAAAGGTTTCCAAATTTTCGGTTCGTGCTGTTTTTTCCCGAATACCGAGGGTCGATGGTGAGGGTCGATGGGAGGGTCGGACAACTCATAGACCCTCATCGACCCATGGTTGAGGGTCGATGGTGAGGGTCGATGGGAGGGTCGGACCTGTCTGTTAAAACCTGCGACCCTACCCTCATTTTGACTATTTTTGGATAAATTTTCATATTGGGTCTTGGGTTTCTTCACACACTTGGTCCACATGGCTCGACCATGATATGTAGACGGTTCCCGACACAAAATATATGGATAGGCCGGGTTTGTGGCGTGCGGGTCTTACACCAACATGGCTTACTACAACCACTATCAGAGCTAGTCTTTAAGTAAAACTGCATTACAATGAACTATGTCACCAGTATACCACTGACTCCCAGATTGGTTGATGCAGTTTGGGTGATTGTTGATTGCCTTATGAAGATAGCTCATTCCGTTGTTATACGACCTTGGTATGCTTTGGAGCGGCTAACTAAGCTTTATGTGGATAATATTGCCAGATTGAATGGTATGCCTGAGAGCATAGTGTCGGTCAGAGGCTCATGCTTTATCTCGAAGTTTTGGGAAGATCTATAGAAAACAATGGGAACAAAGTCGAAGTTTAGTACCACATTTTACCTTAAACCGACGGACAGTTGGAGCAGACTATACGGATCCTAAGAGATATGCCTCGAGCTTGTGTCATCGATTTCAAGGATCATGGGATGAGAAATTATCATTTATTGAGTTCGCTTATAACAACAACTATCAAGCGACTATACAGATGTCACCCTATGAAGCATTGTATGGTAAGAAATGTCGAACTCCTTTGTTTTGGAACGAAGATTGGTGAATGAAGAATTTTAAGACCAGAGTCTATTAAAGAAACCTATCGAGTGGCAGACAAGATCGAAGAAAAGCTCAAAGACAGCTCAGGTTTTTCAGGAGAGACACCAAGACCTCGAGTTCGCTATAAGTGACAAAGTGTTCTTGAAGATATCACTTATGTATGGTTTGAAACGATTCGACAAGAAGGGAAAGTTGTATCCTATATATGTGTTGGACCTTATAAATTTTAGAGAGACATGGAAAAGTTGCATATCAACTAGCGTTACCGCTGTCCATGTCTAGTGTGCATGACGTATTTCGCATGTCTCTATTGAAGAAGTATGTTAGAGATCCATATCAAAGGTATTGACCACTGATCCACTGGATTAGATAGAAGGTTTAACTATTGAAGTGGTACCAGCCTAGTTCACTGGTTGAAAGGTACAACATCTCTAAAGCTGGGATAATTTTTATTTGAAGATAACTTGGCGAAGACAAGATGTGGAGAAGATTGCATGGGAGGAAGAAGATGTAATGCGGAAATAGAATTCCCACCTATTGACTCCGAAGTAAAATCAAATTTTGAGGACAAAATTTATTTTAAGGATGGGGGAGTTGTAAGATCCGTACGTTCAAGTTTTGAGGACAAAATTTCTTTTAAGGGTGGTGGAGTTGTAAAATTCGAGTCGAACTAACCAGTTTTACCACCTTGTACCAGGTCTACCTATCATGGTTGAGCCAAGTGGACCAAGTGCGTGAAGAAACCACAAGACCAAGTATGAAATTTAACTAAAAAATAGTCAAATATGAGGGTAGGGTCGAATGCCTAAATAGGTGTGGTCGACCCCACCTCAAAAGAGTCCAACCCATGGCTTTTTGGTTGTGGGGTCACATGCTTTAAAATGTAAGGTCTCGGATTATACGACCCTACATGCGACCCTACGTCCGACCCTACGAAAATAGCAAAAACCAAAAATTAAGAAACCTTCCTAATTCAAAGGGGGGTTTTCCTAAACTCATTGGGACTTATTATGGAGGATTTTCCTCTATAAATAGGACGTCCCTTAGCCTCTTTCACTCCTTTAAAACCCTAATTGAAATCATAGAAAGAGAAGGAGAAGGAAGAGAAGAAGAGAAGGAAACTTGAAGGAGAAGACTAAGGAAGAGGAGGAAGTTCAGAGAAACCTCTGAATTAATGTATGAACCTAATTCCCTACCTGAATAAGAGAGCCTAGAATAGTTATGAAAAACATAGGAATAGGAGAAACCCAAATCATCCATCCATGGACAAGTTCCAAGAGATTCAATGGAGGAAATCATTATGGACGATGAAGGGTGTATAAATTTTAGTCTTGAGCCATAGAACAATCATAGAATGGACCATGATAGTAAGCCAAAGGATCCGAACATGAAAGAATGGACTGTAGAGTGAATGGTCGACTCAAAAAATGTGTGATCACACGTAGGGTCAAATGATATCCGACCCTAGGAGACCACATGATCGACCACACGCCCTCGGGAAGTTCCAGGGAGGGTGTGGTCGCACGTAGGGTCGCAGTATGTCCGACCCTACATGCGAGCCTACACCCTAGGGTCACAGAAACTGCTACCCTAGGTGCGACCCTACCCTGCGACCCTACCCCTGTGGTCGCCGGAAACTGCTACTCTAGGTGCTACCGTACCCTGCGACCCTATAATTTCTGTTAGTTTAAACTTATGAAAAATAATTCTAATTAAAATCTATCTACTTGTTAGGTATTTCCAGTGATTTAAAAGTAAATTATAAAGCTTGAACGAGGATCTACTAGCAAGGAAAGGTGGGGGAACAAGACCTAAACTAATTGGCTAATAATAAACTATTTTTATTTATTGAGTCCAACGCCATGACTGATTCTATGCGTGTATGCTTGTAATGTGCCTTCAACATGTCATCCAATATTCCTGCTCTTACTATTCATGCATATTTAATTTCTGTTAATTATAATATGATGATGATGATGATGCTTGGAATAGGCATGTGAATGTTTGTGTGTGGTTAATGTACTTGATGCGAGTGGAGCATCAGGGGGAGGATGTGACATTGTGGTTCAGTCTGCTCACCAGACTCTAGCTCTATCTCTACTCAAGTCTTGTCCACTAATATCGTCGTATCGCCATTACTTTAGCAGAACTATTACATCGTAGGGCATCAGGGGAGGTGGTCTCGGACCGTGTAGTCTCTGACTCTGCCAGGGGGCCTTAGCTCTATCTCTATGGACGTATTGAGGGATGCTGGGGTGAGGCCTCGGATACACTGTTTGACATTAGAATTGGTTAGTTGCGTGCCCAGTTTGCAAGCCCTTGCCAACATGGGCTTACGTGTTGGTATGGGTAGGGCATCAGGGGAAGTGTTATGCGATGTTTGATCCGGGCACTTTAGCTTTATCTCTATTCCATGGTGGGGTAGATGTGGACGACAATGGTGTTTGATCCGTTGGGTGGGCTTACACACCCTGTGTATAGAGGTGCGACGGCCACCAATCCTTTCTATAGCACATTGCAAACTTATGAACCAGACCAAAGATATGAATTGAATGCATACATATGTTTGTTGCATTGTTTTGTTTACTCACTGAGCTCAAGTTGGAGAGCTGACCCTCGCGCACGCAATTCTTTTTAGTTTCTGATGTTGCAGGTATTATGGTTGAAGATTATGTCGACACGCCAACATATGTACAGGTGGCGGCTATAGATGAGTGAGCTGTGGAGGACTATTATGATTGTTAAGCGAGCGTTTCAACTATGGATGCGCTTAGTTTCTAACTTTCATATTTGGATATTTGTAATATGTATTAAATTATGTTTTGGTTACTTGGAGATAAATGGAATATTAATTATTTATCATGACTAGACCTTAGTTCATTATCTGTAAGACTTTCGCTATTTACTTTATTATCTCTGATTAATGTGGAATGTGTTTTGGTTTAACAAAAATGGGGATAACCTATACAAGATCCTGGTTGAACCGTTGGTTTATTGACAGTTCATCACACCATTCTGGTTGGTGCAGAATTGGGGTGTGACATAGATGGTCAAAGAATGAGAGAGAATAGAAATGTAAGACCCATATCTTACTAACCCAATTTTACCACTTTGTAATAGGTCAACCTATCATGGTCGGACCAAGCAGACCAAGTGCGTAAAGACACCACAAGGTTAGATATGGATTTCGAACCAAAATCATCTAATTAGGAGCATGTGGTCGCATACCTAAATAGGTGGGGTCGACCACACCTCAGGATATTGAGACCACTTGAGTCTAGGACGTATGGTCGCAGTTTTTGGACGTGTGGTCGATGAATTCTGTGACCCCACGTGTGACCACAAGATGTTATAACCGACTCCGTAATTAGGGAACCTTCCTAATCTGAAGGGGGTTCTTTCCTAATCATTGTAGGACTCTATATGAAGGTTTTTCTTCTATATAAAGGATTTCCCTTGGCTTCTTTCACTCTTTTAGAACTCAAACTAAAGGAGAAAGAGAGAAGAGGAGGAAGATGTTGATTCAAAGTAAGATCTCAATCCTAAGACCTTGGACAAAACTCTATGAGATCCATAGAGGGAATCTATTAGGGTGAAGGATTATGTAAAAGTATGAGTTTTAAGCCATAGAACAATCGTAGGAAGGATCATAATGATAAGCTAAGGAATCAAAACATGAAGGTATTGCATTGAAAGTGGAAAAGACAACCAACCCTTGTGAGGTCGTAGTTTGATCGACCCCACGAAGCACATGTGTCGACCACACGCCTTGGGGTAGGTTTTAGGGAGGGTGTGGTTTCATGTGTGTGGTCGCATAACATGCGACCACGTATCGACCCTACACCCTGTGGTCGCAGAAACTAAGACCACATGTATGACCCTCACTCTACTAATCCGGTTTAACCATGTCGTGCCAGGTCTTTCCATCATTCTTGGACAAAGTGGATTGATCATGTGAAGATGGATCACAAATCAGGTATAAAAATCGACTCAACACTCAAAACTGTATGCATATGGTCGGATACCTGGGTAGGAATGGTTAACCATATGGTAAGAATGAAGATCACGGATCCAGGACCCCACGGTCAATGATTTCAACCCTACGGTCGATGGGTTCTGCTACCATAGCCATCGACCGTGAGACCCCAGATCAGACTCCGAGTTGGAAACTTTCCTAATTTAAGGAAAGTTCTTTCCTATTCCTAGAGAGCTCTACATGAAGAGTTTTCTTCTATATAAAAGACGTCCCTCAGTCCTTTTTCACTCTAACATTAGTAAACCCTAGAGAAAGAGAAAGAAGAGAAGGAGAAGAAGAAAATGCTAAGGAGAGGATTTTACTGAGAAGAGATTAACTATTTATTACAGGCAAAGGTATGAACTTAATCTCTGGACATGTAAACTCTATGGAATAAGAATTCTAGGGAGGTAAGAGGTATCAACCTATTATGATCTAGGTGATTCCTTGAGAAAAATCCCATGGATAACCATGAGGGATGAGTTTGATGATTAGGGTAGATAAGATGTCACACCCCAATTATGAACCAACCAGAATGGTGTGAGTGAACCGTCACTGAACCAATGGTTCACACCAGGATCTCAATAAGATCGTGTCCACTCATACAAACCATTGCACATAACCACAATCAGAATATAATAAATACAGCGGAAGTCTTTAAATAAATGAACTGAGTATTCTATTGATAAATTTAAATAGGTATTCAATTATCCAAATTCCAAACGTAATTAAATATCTTTACATCACTTTAAAAATAACTGAAACAAATAAAATAAATCAAAGGTACACTCAGAAAGGGCACTCGTATGAAGCGTCATGCTCGTCCTCTCCTGTCTGTACGTCCAGAGCAGCAACACCTCCATACGTCGGAGCGTTCATATAATCGTCCACTGTGTAACCTGTATCAACATCTAAAACAATGTATATACAAAGGGTGAGCTCACAACTTAGCTCAATAAGACAATCAGACAGTGTATCAATATTATATGCATGAGTAACAATTATTTTATGCTGTGGTCTGGTTTAAGTTTGCAATGTGCTATAGAAAGGGTTGCGGCCACCGCATCTCTATACACGAGTGTGTAGGATTACACAGTAGATCAGACCACTGTCGACCTACATGCACCCATCATGGAATAAAGATAGAGCTAAGGCATCCACTACCTCCCCTGATGCTCTACCCATACCAATACATAAGCCCCTACTAGCTAGGGCTTGCAAACTGGACTCGCAACTAACCAATCCTATATGTCATTACTATAGGCTCTATCCCAGTACAGCTCCCTACGGCATAGAGATAGAGCTAGAGCGTGGTGGCCAGGCCGGAGACCATAGTGCCACGACCTCCCCCTGATGCCCTACCCGCACCAAGCATACTAAGACAGAACAATACGCAAGTAGACTTTATCCCAACATAACTCCCTACGACATAGAGATAGAGCTAGAGCGTGGTGGCCAGGCCGGAGACCACAGTGCCACGACCTCCTCCTGATGCCCTACCTGCACCAAGCATGCTAAGATAGAATACTACAAAAAGGTGCTAGTGTGAGGAATGATCCCAGACCCCAGGCCCTTCCCATTCCACACACTAACGAAAACAATCACATGCCTAACAATCACATCCTAGCATATGGAATATGCATGAACAAATATAATAACTGGAAATAACAGATGACATGTGAGAATGCACAAACATCATACCAAAGATTCAGGGTATTAGCCATGGTTTACTGTCCGTTAATTATTAGGGTTAAGGTCCAATTCCTTTACCTAACGCTCGTTTGATAGCTTGCTCTGCGTCGCAAGATCCAAACGTGCTATCACAAAGTCCTACATGATATTAGGGTTCAATTAGAATAGTTTCTTAGGGTTTACGTTGGTCGAAAACCAACGAGGTTACAAAAATTACACTCACAGAGCTGACCGGTTGCATGTACCGATCGCGGCACCGTGGGGAAAACCAGCGACTGGTATGGTCAGCCGGTCCCCACAGACCAGCCCCCGGGTGGTACCGGTCGCAACATACCAGTCGCACAGGGTGCAACCGGTATAGTCGATCGGTATGTCTCCGGAAGACTATACACTTGGTTTCTCGACTGCCATCGGTCATCCCCTATTGATTCTAGGGTTTCTCCTACACAATCTAGGTCTGGGCATTGAGTTAGAGTTGTTTTCAACTCCATTCAAGTCCTAGTTTTGATGGTATTCATCTTAGAACTCGAATCTAGGGTTTATCGACTAAATTAGGGTTTGACGGCAAAGTAGGGTTTATTGGCAAGATAGGGTTTTAGATCAATACATGCTTTGCATGGTATTGATTCAACAATAATCAACCCTATAAGAGTTCATAAAGTAAAGGAAGGTTCAAGCACTTACTGTCGACTTGCGGCAAGGTGTTCTTCGTTGAAACAACAATATCGGCTCTTCATAGCTTCTCCTCCTTCTTCAGCCTCTTTCTCCTTTCAAGGGTTTGTGAGGATTAATGGAAGGGATTCTAGGAGGTTTAGAAGGGTTTAAATAGGCTAGGAATTAGGTTTAGGAAGCCTCTTAGGATTAGGAAAGTCCTAGGATTCGGAATTAGGAAAGTGGGACCCGTAGAGATCCAATTTCGGATCTTGGTAGTTTGCAGTGCAGACCATACCGATCGACCGGTACCATAGACTGGTACCATCGATCGGTACGAATAAAATTAATACTTCAGTTGGTCTATTTGGTCTGATTTCATACCTGATTGTCATCCGCTCGTCCCGTCTGACCTGGTGATGATCGGAAGACCTGTTACGACATGAAATCAAGGTTTAGATCGGGTTTATGGAGTGCGGGTCTTACAACTCCCCCACCCTTAAAATAAATTTCGTCCCCAAAATTTGCATGTAGGTTTCATAACTCCCCCACCCTTAAAAGAATTTTTGGCTTCGAAATTTGAACGTACCTTGATCGTCGAAAAGGTTAGGGTACTCCTTTCTCATTGCGCTCTCCTCCTCCCAAGTAATTTCTTCGACATCTTGGCTTTTCCAATGCACCTTCACATAATGGATATCCTTGCTTCGAAGTTGTTGTTACCTTTCGGCTTGAGAGCATCACAGGTACCACTTCAAACGTTAAGTCCTCTGTCAAGTCTGGTGGGTCTGCTGTCAAGATGTGCGATGGATCCCTGACATACTTTTTCAATAAAGATACGTGGAACACGTCATGAACGCTTGACATGGATGGTGGTAGGGCTAGTTGATATGCCACATTACCACGTCTAGTCAATATCTCGTATGGTCCCACATACCTGGGGCATAGCTTCCCCTTCTTACCAAACCGTTACAGACCTCGCACAGGTGATATCTTTAAGAATACCTTGTCACCTACTGTAAACTCCAGATCTCGACGTCGATTATCCGCATAGTGTTTCTGTTGAACTTGTACTGTCTTCACTCTTTCCTTGATCTGATCAATCACTCGACAAGTTTCTTCGACAAACTCCGGTCCTACAATTCTTCTCTCTCCCACCTCATTCCATAACAGAGGTGTACGACATTTCTTCCCATAAAGTGCCTCATATTGAGCCATCTGGATTGTAGCCTGGTAGCTGTTGTTATAAGCAAACTCGATGAGCGATAGTTTCTTGTCCCAAGCTCCTTTGAAATCTAGGACACAAGCTCGGAGCATATCTTCTAAAATTTGAATAGTTTGTTCTGACTGCCCGTCTGTCTGAGGGTGAAAAGCTGTACTAAACTTAAACTTTGTTCCCATAGCTTTCTGTAATCCTTCCCAAAACTTTGATGTAAAACGGGGATCTCTGTCAGATACTATACTCTCTGGGATGCCATGAAGTTTGACTATATTATCTACATATAGCTTGGCCAGCTTCTCCATGGTATACTGAGGTCTGACCGCAATGAATCGAGCTGTCTTGTTAAGTCGATCGACTATAATCCAAATTGCATCCACCGACCTTGGTGTCAAAGGTAGGCCAGTGACGAAATCCATTGTGATACAATCCCACTTCCATGCAGGTTTCGGTAATGGTTGTAGTAAACCTGTGGGTCTTTGCCTTTCCGCTTTAACTTGCTAGCAATTCAGACATTGGAATATGAAACAAGCTATATCTGCTTTCATACCCCTCCACCAATATAATCTTCTTAAATCATGGTACATTTTGGTGCTTCCTGGATGTACCAAGTATGGAGTGTAATGAGCTTCAGTCATAACTCGATCTCTGATATTTAAGTTCTCACTCTCAGGTATACATAATCGTCCACGATACTTGAGTACATTGTTTGAGTCCATGGTAAAGTCAGGATTGCTGTTACCCTTCTCTAGATCTTCTTGTACAGTCTTGAGGTGTGGATCCTATAGGATTGCTACTTTGACCTCATCTATGAGATCCAATGAGATCTTCAAGGCTGCGAACATCAATGTGAACTTATGAATTAAGCCCTGTTCCACTGGATCTCTTGCAGTCTCTATTATATACTCTTCATCATTCTCTGTTGAGCTTGAGGCTGCAGCATATAATGCAGCATTTGTACTTGGTCCTGCCTCAGGTTTCAATGCCTACTTTCTGGTTAAGGCATCAACCACGACATTATTCTTACCCGGATGGTACTGAATGTCACAATCATAATCTTTTAATAACTCCAGCCATCTCCTCTGTCTCATATTCAGGTCCTTTTGAGTGAAAAGATATGTTAAGCTCTTGTGATCTGACTTAATCTTAAACTTCTCACCGTAAAGGTAGTGTCTCCAAGTCTTGATTGCATGTATTACCGCTGCTAACTCCAAATCATGTGTAGGATAATTCTTCTCATGCTCTTTCAATTGTCTTGATCCGTAGGCAATCACCTGTTCTCCTTGCATCAATACACATCCAAGACCCAACCCTGAAGCATTCGTATATAAGGTAAATGGTAAGCTTGGTGCTAGGATGGTCAAGATAGGTGCAGAGACTAGTCTTGAATTCAAAGTCTAAAAGCATTTCTCAAGTCTTGAATTCAAAGTCTGAAAGCATTTCTCACACTCATCTGACCATATAAATTTCTCTCCCTTCTTGGTTAGTCTGGTAAGTGGAACGGCGATTCTTGAGTAGTCTTCCACGAATCTTCTATAGTAACCAGCCAGTCCAAGGAAACTATGAATCTCCGCAACTGATTTTGGTGCTTCCCATCCTACTATAGTAGCTATCTTACTTGGATCTACCTTGATACCATCTTCAGATACTAGGTGGCCCAAGAAAGCCACCTCCTTCAGCCAAAATTCACACTTCTTGAACTTGGCATAAAGCTTCTCCCTTCTTAGCCATTGTAGGGCTGCTCTCAAATGTGTTGTATGAGCCTCCCTGTCCTTTGAGTAGACCAATATGTCATCGATGAATACGATGACCGAAGTGTCCAACATGTCATGAAATACTCGGTTCATCAGTTCCATGAACGACGCTGGGGCATTGGTTAATCCGAACGACATAACTAGAAACTCATAATGCCCATACCTTGTCCTGAAAGTAGTCTTTGGAATATCTCTGGCCTTGATCTTCAATTGGTGATACCCTGATCTGAGATCAATCTTCGAGAAAACCTTTGCACCCTGTAACTGATCGAACAGATCATCGATCCTAGGCAAAGGATATCAACTTTTGATGGTTAACTTGTTCAGCTCTCGGTAGTCGATACATAGCCGTACACTACCGTCCTTCTTCTTGACGAACAATACATGTGCTCCCCATGGTGATATGCTTGGTCGTATGAAACCCTTATCTAGTAATTCTTGTAACTGGGTCTTCAACTCCTTTAATTCTGTAGGGGCCATCCTGTACGGTGCTTTAGACACTGGTGCCAACCCTGGCATTAGGTCTATCACAAACTCTGTAGCCCTGTCTGGAGGTAGACCTGGGAGATCCTCTGGAAACACATTTGAAAACTCTCGTACCACATCTAGATCTTCCATCCTTGGCACCTTAGCAGTGATGTCGACCACAGACACTAGGTACCCCACTCCTCCCTTCTCTAAGCATCTCTTAGCTTTTAGGGCAGATAGGATCAGCTTTCACTTCCTGGGTAACTTGGTCCCGGTGAAGCTAGACTCTTTTTCTTTCTCGTCTTTAAGCACAAGCTTCTTTTCACCACATAATAAGCTGACTGAATGCTGGCCTAACCAATCTATTCCCAAGATGACGTCAAAGTCTGCCATCTCGAGTTGAACCAGATTAGCTTCTAGATCTCGACCGTCAATGCTAACTGTACATGGTCCAAAATATTTGTTCAACGCCACTTCGACTCCTAGTGGGGAGCGAACTATCAAGCTTGGGTTTAGATGCTTGACAGGTAATTCCATTCGCTTCCCAAAAGAAATAGAAACGAAAGAGTGCGTGGCCCCAGAGTCAAAGAGTACTCTGGCAGGTATACCAGCTATATTTACAGTTCTTGAAATTTAATTATCCCTTAGTTCTACATGCTCACACACAATAAAATAGTAAGCTAAATAGGAAGGGATAGAATCATACCAGTGACCACATCAGGTGATGCGACTGCCTCTTCAGTGGTGACTACAAATACCTTTCCTTGATGTGGAGGTTGTTTCCTAGGTAGAGTGTAGGTCTTTGCAACATGATCCAGTTGCTGACAGTTTAAACATTTAATGTTCGGATTTTGTCCAGTGAACTGTGGCGGTGGTGGTGTAGTAGTGTTTCTTACATGCACCATAGTGGACTGAGCCCTGTATGGGTAGAATGGTCTATTATTACCGCCACCTGAAGTCTCAGTAGCCGGTCTCTTCAGTCCCCTGTTCTGAGCAAAGAAACTGTCCTTTTGACTTGATTCAATCACTCTGGCAACCTGTACAGCCTCATTGTATACCTTTTTCTCCAGACCTAAGATATGTTGTCTAATGCTTCCACGTAGTCCCATGGTGAACCTACGGGTCTTGGTTTCTTCTTCTTGCATGCTTGCCGGTGCAAAGAAAAATAGCTCCTTGTACCTTTGCTGGTAAGCATCCACAGTAGACTGAGACTGCTGTAGGTTGAGGAATTCCTTCTTCATCTGATCTCTAAAGCTCTTTGGAAAATATTTATCGAAGAAAGCTCCCTTGAATATAGCCCAATCGATCTGAGCATGCTTTGTTTCCAAATACGCCCGTGTAGAATTCCACCAGGCATTTGCATCCTCTTTTAGCATGTGTGTAGAAAACAACACCTTCTCATCCTCAGAACATGTCATCAGGCGGAAATTCTTCTCCATCTCTGCAACCCAATGTGCAGGCCACAGTGGTTTTCCTGGCTTCCCTGTGAATGTAGGGGGTTTCAGTTTCAAGAATCTATCCATTGCTCGACTCAGATCGTGCTGCCCCTGTGCATTGTTTCCATACCATGGTGGTGGGTACGGGTAGACTCCGTGATAGGTAGACGACGATGGAAAATGGTGTGGTGGTTGTACATTTTGTCCTTGGCCCATCGGCCCAGAGCTACCATCCATTGGCAGTGGAGTATTATTTCCCCTATGTTCAGGTGTGCCTTCAGTAGGGACATATCCTGGTGGCCTGAACATCTTCAGCATCTCGTTCAGGAATGTCTTTTGCTGAGCTTCCATCTGATAAATCAGATTCGTAACAATTACCTCGGAGTTTGTGTGAGGAGGGCCTGGTAAATTTGTGGGTGCCTTGGGAACCTGCCCTTCTCCACTCTCTGGATTCTGGTTTTGCTCTTCAACATATCCAGTTTCCACATTTTCCTCAGTTTGACGCACCCTAGAGTGGTGACGCTTTCGTGAGCCTCTACGACCGTTTCTGCCTACCATCTCAGATTAGTCTGTTTGGATCTGAGACAAAGACATAACACATAAGGTACAGTCGAATAATCATAATATTGTTAGTCTTTAACAATTTCAAAGCGAATAGTCAAAATGGAAACTCAAAATTGAATTTTTAAAATTTTTTCCAAAACTTTCTGGGTCTCATATAGTTGACCGGTCGCAATATACCGGTCGCTACACTGTATAGTATGGTGCGACCAGTATAGTCGACCAGTCAGAATTTTCCATCTGACCGAGAGATAGCGGTCGACTATACCAGGGGGTACCGGTCGACCGGTATGGGTAAAACCGTCGACCGGTATGCTCAAAATCCCTTTAAAATTGCAAAAAAGTGAGTTTTTTTCTCACTTTTCCCCTCTTCTTTCTCTCCGATGGCGATTTCTCTCTGGCTCCTGAGTTGCTACAGTCCGACCGGTGATCCTAGAAGTTATTTTCTTCCAATCAAGACTTAGAACAATGCCTCCAGGTAAGCTTCTTCCTTCCATACCAAATTTTACATCGTTTCTCTATCGTTTTGAGCTCAAAAACTATAGTTTTCTTTGATTGGAAGATTCTAACCGTAGGAACTTTTTTCCTTCCGTTTAGAAAGGGTTTAGGGACCCCTAAGAGCAAAAGCCCTCAACTAATTTGAGGTTCCACCGAAAGGTTTTAGGAAAAATCATTTTTTTCTAGTTTTGACCTAGGTTTTGATAAAAAAAAATCGATTTTTCTTAAATTTTCTAAATTTCTTGTTGCTTTGTTCTATGTTTGGTTTCCATGAAGTGTGTGGGGGTTACGTAAGTCTTCCTCCCCAAGTTTTGGGTGAGTTCGAGGCTGCCAAAGGATTCAAACATGAAAGAATGGACTTAAGAGTGAAAGGTCGACCATGAGACGTGTGGTCGCACGTAGGGTCGCATGATGTCCGACCCCACGAGACCTACATGTCTGACCACATGCCCTCAGGAAGTTTCCAGGGAGGGTGTGGTCTGACGTAGGGTCACAGTATGTCCGAGCCTACCTGCGACCCTACACCCTGTGGTCGCAGAAAATGAAACCCCAGGTGCTACCCCACCTGCGACCCCTCAGTTTCTGTTAGTCTAAACACATGGAAATTAATTCTAATTAAAAATTTATCAACTCGTTAGGTTTTCAAGTGATCTAAGAGTGAATTACAATGCTTGAACAAGGATCTACTATCAATCAAAGGTGAGGGAACAAGATCTAAACTAATTGGCTAATAATAAACTATTTTTGTTTATTAAGTCTAATGCCATGAATGTTTCTATGCTTGTATGTGTGTATTGTGCATTTCACATGTCATCCAATATTCTTGCTATTAATGTTCATGTATATTTAATTTTGTTTATTTATAACCTGATGATAATGATGATGCTAGGAATAGGCATGTGAATGTTTGTGTATGGTGGTGTACTTGATGCGAGTGGGGCATCAGGGGGAGGACATGACACTGTGGTTCATCCTGGTCACCAGACTAGCTCTATCTCTACTCAAGTCTTGTCCACTGACATCGTCGTATCGCCATTACTTTAGCAGAACTATTACGTCGTAGGGCATTAGGGGAGGTGGTTTCGGACCGTGTAGTCTCTGACTCTACTGGGGGGCCTTAACTCTATCTCTATGGATGTATTGAGGGATGCTGGGGTGAAGCCTTGGATACACTGTTTGACATTAGGATTATTTAGTTGCGAGCCCAGTTTGCAAGCCCTCGCCAATAGGGGCTTACGTGTTTGTATGGGTAGGGCATCAGGGGAAGTGTGATGCGGTGCGGTCCAAAGCACTTTAGCTCTATCCCTATTCCATGGTGGGTGCATGTGGGGGTTGCAATGGTGTTTGATCCATTGGGCGGTTCCACACATTCGTGTATAGAGGTGCGGCGGCCACCTATCCTTTCTATTGTACATTGCAAACTTATTAACCAGACTAAAGATATGAATTGAATGCATGCATATGTTTGTTGCATTGTTTTGTTTACTCACTGAGCTCAAGTAGGAGAGCTGATCCTCGCGCGCGTAATATTTTTTAGTTTCTGATGCTGTAGGTATTACGGTTGAAGATTATGTCGACACGCTAACATATGAACATGTGACGGCTTTGGATGAGCAAGCTGTGAAGGACAAATATGATTTGTTAAGCGAGAGTTTCAACTGTGGATACGCTTAGTGTTTAATTTTATTATTTGGATATTTGCAATATGTATTAAATTATGTTTTGGTTACTTGGAGATAAATAGAATATTAATTATTTATCATGACTAGACCTCAATTCATTATCTATAAGACTTCCGCTATTTACTTTATTATCTCTGATTAATGTGGAATGTGTTTTGATTTAACATGATGGGCATAGCCTATTCGAGATCCTGATTGACCGTTGATTTATTGACGGTATATCAAACCATTCTGGTTGGTGCAGAATTGGGGTGTGACAACTTGGTATCAGAGCTCTTAGACCTTGCCCATTAAACATGAATACTTCCACTAGAGTCCATGAACTGAGTTAGGATAAATTAAAAGCTTTAATACAAACACACCATAAGCACCTATGCTGGTTGAGACAGAACTTAAACAAGACATAATGTACATATAAAAGGTGGAACCATATGTATACACAGACAGAAAAAAAAAATCTAAATGTAACATGATAAACAAATAGTATAGGGTATTATCTATAAGTCAGGCAGTTGCCTAGGTATACAAAGGATATAGTACAATAGCAAGAAGGGAGCATCTATAAAGCAGAAAATTAGAATACCAAGTTGGTACTCATAAGATGTGAAACTCGATGTATGACAGAAGAAGAAGAAAAATAGCTAGTAATGCCTAAATCCCTGCAAAGATAAAGGGAAAGATCTCGGGCTAAATCCAACAGAGATAGGAGAACAATGGTCATACACCAAAAATGAGAGTAACTATAAAAGAAGATAGGGCTATACTCTTGGGTGACGTGGAGACTCAAAGTGAGATCCACCACAAGCTGATCCATTGCCTGCTAAGCATTAAAAGAGGCCGTAACTTGACCCCACCACTATCTGGGTCAATAATGGGTAATGAAAACTCATCTGAGTAGATGTTAAATAATGATAATCAGATTGGAACAAATCAAAGGAGGTGAACAACTAGGCCACTCCAGCCAATCACCTGGACTACCAACTACATTGGCTATGATTGTAATAAACTTGGCCCAATAAAATACAAGAGCAACAACAAATGAGACCGACTATGCAAGTTTCCATGGAAATCACTATCTAAGTTGCCAATACTACACCAACACCTCTGGGTCAAAGCAAGTATGGTACCAATTGATAGCAACACTGTACCCCCAGCACCTGTTAGCTGTAACAAAGTGCCTACCATACAACAAGTCCCAGTAATGCACACCCTAGTGCAGAAGCTTGGTGCACAACAAGCAGTGTATCAAGGTGGTTACCCATATCAGCCACCGATGTATGGGATAGCTGCATCATGGCAGAATGATCCGACCAGGGTTGAGGAATATTTCTGAAGATGAAGCCTCCAACATTTTCAGTAAAAGATCAAATCTATTGTGGCCATATAACTAGATAGGTTTATATAGGATGCAGTGCATTATTGACTTACTCTTATGATTATAGAGGATGCACATACCTGATTCTAATTCTCATACCTTGACAAGATACCTTCTTGATTCAACCTGTCAATTGGAGTTATAGATATTGTTCTTTAGTATTAGTCCTGATTATACCAATCTGAGCCACTCTCATGATCGACAACATGAACAGAATATGAACTGAATGAACAGTTAAATGTTTAATCATGTTGAGCTTATACATTTTGATTTATACCTGATTTATTGATGTACCAAAACTTCTCCAGATTTACTCATGATCCCTTAAACTTAAATTCACTAGATAAAGCAAGTGTTCATCATTACCCTAAATTTAAAAAAAGAAAATGAATTGCTTTTGGATAAACATTTTGATTCTTACATTTCTCGACATCCATTGATAAGATGTTTAGTGAATAAGGAATTATGGAAAGTAAGATGATTGGATTCAGATAAATCTCTATAGCCAAGAAACCTCAGATGAAGTAAGGAGAATCTGTTTCAAGATTGCTGAATAGATGGATATGAGTCATGCTTATTAAAGGGTGCATGAGCAAGATGTGAGAACTATCAAGAGTAACTAAGAAAGAGTAGATAACATTCGAGTAAAGTTAAAGATGGTTATATCGGTATGAATTTTGACAAGGCAGAAGATTTCCAAAGACAAAATCTAAGAGTGGATACAAGGATAAAATCAAAAATCATGGCATTGATAGTATTCAGATTAGTATAAGTAATACTGAGTTATGCCCAATGTCGAGTGAGATGATTAAGAAAAGACCAAAAGAGTTTGGCTGAATTAATGAATTTATAAGCATATACCCTAATGCTTATAGATAGACTTGGGATATGAAGTAACAATCACAAGATATTTTTCGAGGTATATGAAAGAGAGATCAGGGTAGAACAGCAAAGATAAAAGAAATATAAGCTAATGAGTTTTTCAATATATGAGATTATTAGCGATAGTCTTTGAAAAACTAAGAGATGAAGGAACTAGACAAGCTCTTAAGACCTTTACACCAGATTTTACTAGTTCAAGTGCTTTTGGACTAGATGTTGTGTTAGATGAGTGTTATGAACAATGTTCGAATCATATGGATGGACAGAATTTGGATGCAACCTAATTCGACTTGAGATGGCAAACTTTGACTTCATCTTGAGAATAGACTGGTTGTCTCAACACTCTACAAAGTTGTTATGTGCATAGAAGAGGTTATCATTCAAAAATAAAGATGACATATAATTTAGTATTATTGAAAGTATGTCGCCTAAGAAGTGAAAGCTGATCCTCTCTATGCTAAAGCCGAAGAGATGCTTTGAAGAGAAAGAAGTTGGATATATGGTATCTGTGGTATACGTTACCAAAGAAGCACCACAGATGAAAGATATTGATGTGATGCATAAATTGCCTGATGTGTTTTCAAGAGACTTACCTGGGTTACCATCTGATCATGCGACCGAGTTCATCATCGACTTGTTACCGAGGATGATACTTGTGTCAAAGGCACCTATAGATTAGCTCCTATGGAGTTGAAGGGATTGAGACTCAACCACGGGAGTTATTAGACAAGGGTTCTAATCGGCCAAGTATTGCATCACGGGGAGCGCCAATGCAATTCGTGAAGAAGAAGGGCGGTAGTGTCAGATTATGTATAGATTATCGGGAACTAAACAAGCTCACGATCAAGAATCGATATCTACTACCTCAGATCAATGACTTGTTTAAACAATTGCAAGGAGCAAAGGTGTTTTCTAAGATTGATCTTCGGTCAAGATATCATCAGCTGAAGAATTTGGACAGCGATATTCTGAAGATAGTTTTTAGAATCGTGAGTAGACATTATGAGTTCCCGATTATGATGTTTGAAATAACCAATGCCCTTACATCTTTTATGGAGCTGATGAACTGGGTGTTTCATGACATGTTGGACACGTTGGTCATAATTTTCATAGATGATATTTTGGTTTATTCTAAGAATGAAGCAACTCATACAACAGATCGTAGAACAGCTTCACAACAGCTGAGAAGTGAAAAACTTTATGCCAAGTCCAAGAAATATGAGACCTAATTAAACAAAGTGATCTTCTTAGATCACGTAGCATCATAAAAAGGGATTAAAGTATACCCTATTAAGATAGAAGCAATTGTATGGTGAGAAACACCTAAAAACATTATGAAGATCACAAGTTTCTTGGGTTTAGCTGGTTATTACAGACGATTGTGGAGGACCACTCGAAGATCGTAAAACTCTTACCAAGCTAACTAGGAAGGGAGAGGAGTTTATTTGGACTGACAAGTGTGAAGAATGTTTTCAGATTCTAAAGTAAGGTTGATATCAACTCCCATCTTGATCGTTCTGACACCAGGGAAACCTTTTACCCTATACATCGAAGTTTTTGGATTGGATCTAGGATGTGGATTGATGCAAGGTAAATAAGCGATTGCGTATGCTTCAAGACAACTGAAGGAGCATGAGGAGAATCACCAACTCATGACTTAGAGTTAACAACTGTGATTCATGCAATCAAGACTTGGAGACATTACCTATATAGAGAAGAATTTTAGATTACATCGGATTACAAGAGTCTTACTTATCTCTTCACCCAGAAAGAGTTGAACAGGATGCTAAGGAGATGGTTGGAACTCCTGAAGATTAAGACCATGATATTCAATGTCATTGGTGCAAGGCTAATGTAGTAGCTGAGGTTTTGAGTAAAAAGGAATAATGAAGTCCGAGGAAGGGCCCAGTATAAATGCTGTCTTATGATTCGCAACAACAAATTTAGATTTGAAAGAAGAGTAACATATAATAGAAAGTCGTGATGATCCAATTGAGCAAGAACTTATAGATGAACTTATGGAGTAATAGTTCATCGGCTGCGCTTGTGGCATTAAAGATCATCTCTGAATTGATGGATGAAGTAAAAGTAGCAATTTTGTTAGATCTATATATAAAAATGGTGTAAGAAGATTTGAAGAAAGAAAAACCTAACCCTGACTTACTTCGGATGCGAAAAAGGTCCTGAGATACAGAGGATGATTATGCATACCTGAAGTGAAAAACGCTGATCATAAGATACAAAATAATGCTAAAATCTCATTCTATTCTGTATTGGGTACATCCTAGAATTACAAAATATACCAAAATATGAAGAGGTTATTTTGGTGGAAGTGAATTGAAGTAGTTGTGGCTAGATGCATGTTTTAATAATTGAATTATCAGCAAGTAAAGGCTGAAAGACAAAGACCAACATGGCTTACTACAACCACTATCAGAGCCAGTCTGTAAGTGAAAATGCATTACAATGAACTATGTCACTGATTTGCCACTGACTCCCAGATCGGTTGACGCAGTTTGGGTGATTGTTGATCGCCTTAGAAAGATAGCTCATTCCATTGCTATACGACCTCGGTATGCTTTAGAGCGGCTAACTAAGCTATATGTGGATAATATTGCCAGATTGAATGGTATGCCTGAGAGCCTAGTGTTGGTCAGAGGCTCATGCTTTATCTCGAAGTTTTGGGAGGATCTACAGAAAACAATGGGGAAAAAGTTAAAGTTTAGTACCGTATTTTACCTTAAATCGATGGACAGTCGGGGCGGACTATACAGATCCTAAGAGATATCCCCTGAGCTTGTGAAATTGATTTCAAGGAGCTTGAGTGGAGAAGTTATCATGAATTGAAGTTGCTACCAAGCTACCATGTAAATGTCACCTATAAAGCATGGTACGGTAGAAATGTCAAACTCCTCTATTTTGGAATAAAGTTGGTGAATGAAGAATTTTAAGACCTGAGTCTATTGAAGAAAGCTATCGAGTGGCAAACAAGATCAAAGAAAAGGTCAATGACAGCTCAGGATTGTCAGGAGAGACACCAAGACCTCAAGTTCACCATAAGTGACAAAGTGTTTGAAGAAATCACTTATGCGTAGTTTGAAACGATTAGACAAGAAGGAAAAGTTGTATCCTATATATGTGTTGGACCTTATAAATTTTGGAGAGATGTAGAAAAGTTACATATCAACTAGCATTATCGTTGTCCGTGTCTAGTGTGCATGACGTATTTTGCGTATCTCTATTGAAGAAGTACGTTGGAGATCCATATTAAAGGTAATGACCACTGATCCACTGGATTAGATAGAAGATTTAACTATTGAAGTAGTACCAGCCTAGTTCACTAGTTAGAAGGTACAATATCTTCAAAGCTGGAATAATTATTATATGAAGGTAACCTGGCATAGACAAGATCTGGAGAAGATTGCATGGGAGGAAGAAGATGCAATACGGAAACAGGATTCCCACCTATTGACTCCGAAGTAAATTCAAATTTTGAGGACAAAATTTATTTAAAGGATGGGGGAGTTGTAAGATCCATACGTTCAAATTTCGAGGATGAAATTTCTTTTAAGGGTGGTGGATTTGTAAGACTCGCACGCCACGAACCCAGTTTAATCTTATATTTTTGTGTCATGACCAATTTACCTATCATGGTCGAGCGAAGTGGACCAAGTGCGTGAAGAAACCACAAGACCAGGTATGAAATTTAACTAAAAAACAGTCGAATATGAGTGTGTGATTGCATGCCTAAACAGGTGTGACCGACCCCACCTCAAAAGAGTCCAACCCATGACTTTTGGTCGTCGGGTCGCACATTTTAAAAATGTAGGGTCACGGATTTTGTGACCCCACGGAAACAACCAGAAATCGAATTTAGGAAACCTTCCTAATCCGAAGGGGGTTCTTTCCTAAACTCTCTTTCCTAAATCATTGGGGCTTATTATGGAGGGTTTTTCTCAATAAATAGGACATCCCTTAGCCTCTTTCACTCCTTTAGAACTCCAATTGAAAGTGAGAGAAAGAGAAGAGAAGGAAGATAAGGAGAATTGAAGAAGAAGACCAAGGAAGAGGAAAGTTCAGAGAAAACTCTGAATCTCAACAAGCCTAAGCTATGAACCTATTTCCTATGCTAATTTGAGATCATAGAATAGTTCATGAAGAAGATAAGATTTGGAGAAACCCAAATCATCCATCCATAGACAAATTCTAAGAGAATCCATGGAAGAAATCATTGTGGACAATAGATAGTGTAAAAAATTATAGTTTTGAGCCATAGAACAATCATAAGAAGGACCATGAAAATAAGCCAAAGGATTCAAACATGAAAGAATGGACTTAAGAGTGAAAGGTCGACCATGAGACGTGTGGTCGCACGTAGGATCGCATGATGTCTGACCCCACGAGACCCACATGTCTGACCACATGCCCTCGGGAAGTTTCCAGGGAGGGTGTGGTCGGACGTAGGGTCACAGTATGTCCGACCCTACCTGCGACCTTACACCCTGTGGTCGCAGAAAATGAGACCCCAGGTGCTACCCCACCTGTGACCCCTCAGTTTCTGTTAGTCTAAACACATGAGAATTAATTCTAATTAAAAATCTATCAACTTGTTAGGTTTTCAAGTGATCTAAGAGTGAATTACAAAGCTTGAACGAGGATCTACTATCAATCAAAGGTGAGGAAACAAGACCTAAACTAATTGGCTAATAATAAACTATTTTTGTTTATTGAGTCCAATGCCATGAATGTTTCTATGCTTGTATGTGTGTATTGTGCATTTCACATGTCATCCAATATTCCTACTATTAATGTTCAGGCATATTTAATTTTATTTATTTATAACCTGATGATGATGATGATGCTAGGAATAGGCATGTGAATGTTTGTGTGTGGTTGGTGTACTTGATGCGAGTGGGGCATCAAGGGAGGACGTGACACTGTGGTTCATCCTGGTCACTAGACTAGCTCTATCTCTACTCAAGTCTTGTCCACTGACATCGTCGTATCGCCATTACTTTAGCAGAACTATTACGTCGTAGGGCATCAGGAGAGGTGGTCTCGGACCGTGTAGTCTCTGACTCTGTCGGGGGGCCTTAGCTCTATCTCTATGGATGTATTGAGGGATGCTGGGGTGAGGCCTTGGATACACTATTTGACATTAGGATTGGTTAGTTGCGAGCCCAGTTTGCAAGCCCTCGCCAATAGGGGCTTACGTGTTGGTATGGGTAGGGCATCAGGGGAAGTGTGATGCGGTGCGGTCCTAAGCACTTTAGCTCTATCCCTATTCCATGGTGGGTGCATGTAGGGGCGGCAATGGTGTTTGATCCATTGGGCGGTTCCACACATTCGTGTATAGAGGTGCGGCGGCCACCTATCCTTTCTATTGCACATTGCAAACTTATGAACCAGACCAAAGATATGAAT
This sequence comes from Protea cynaroides, assembly GCA_028583415.1. Classification (NCBI taxonomy): domain Eukaryota; kingdom Viridiplantae; phylum Streptophyta; class Magnoliopsida; order Proteales; family Proteaceae; genus Protea; species Protea cynaroides. Next base: position 55,803,799 of record CM053267.1, on the reverse strand, counting down.
TGAATGCATGCATATGTTTGTTGCGTTGTTTTGTTTACTCACTGAGCTCATGTTGGAGAGCTGACCCTCGCGCATGCAATTCTTTTTAGTTTCTGATGTTGTAGGTATTACGGTTGAAGATTATGTCGACACGCCAACATATGAACATGTAACGGCTATGGATGAGCAAGCTGTGGAGGACGAATATGATTCATTAAGCGAGCGTTTCAACTGTGGATACGCTTAGTATTTAATTTTCATATTTGGATATTTGTAATATGTATTAAATTATGTTTTGGTTACTTAGAGATAAATGGAATATTAATTATTTATCATGACTGGACCTCAATTCATTATCTGTAAGACTTCCGCTATTTACTTTATTATCTCTGATTAATGTGGAATGTGTTTTGGTTTAACATGGTGGGGATAGCCTATTCGAGATCCTGGTTGAACCGTTGGTTTATTGACGGTTCATCACACCATTTTGGTTGGTGCAGAATTGGGGCGTGACACAAGGCTTCACCCGAGCATCCCTCAATACGTCCATAGAGATAGAGCTAAGGCCCCCCCCCGGCAGAGTCAGAGACTACACGGTCTGAGACCACCTCCCCTAATGCCCAACGACGTAATAGTTCTGCTAAGATAATGGCGATACGACGATGTCAGTAGACAAGACTTTAGTAGAGATAGAGCTAGAGTCTGGTAACCAAGATGAACTACAGTGTCATGTCCTCCCCCTGATGCCCCACTCACATCAAGTACACTAACCACACACATACTTTCACATGCCTATTCCTAGCATCATCATCAACATCATGTTATACATAAACAGAATTAAATATGCATGAGCAGTAATAACAGAAATATTGGATGACATGTGATATGCACATTACAAGCATACAAGCATAGAATCATTCATGGTATTGGACTCAATAAATAAAAACAGTTTATTATTAGCCAATTAATTTAGGTCTTGTTTCCTCACCTTTGATTGATAGTAGATCATCGTTTAAGCTTTGTAATTCACTCTTAGATCACTTGAAAACCTAACAAGTTTATAGACTTTTAATTAGAATTAATTCTCATGTATTTAGACTAATAGAAACTGAGGGGTCGCAGGTGTGGCAGCACCTGTGGTCTCAGTTTCTGTGACCTCAGGGCGTGGGGTCGCAGGGTGTGGTCGCATATCCTGTGACCACACGTGCTACCACACCCTCCCTAGAAGTCCTGGAAACTTCCTGAGGGCATGTGGTCGGACATGTGTGTCTCGTGTGGTCGCACATCATGCGACCACACGTGTGATGGTCGACCTTTCACTCTCAATTCCAATCCTCCATGTTTGGATTCCTTGGCCTATCATCATGGTCCTTCCTACATTTGTTCTATGGCTCAAAACTATTATTTTATACACCATCCATTGTCCACATAATTTCCTCCATGGATTCTCTTGAAATTTGTCCATGGATGAATGGTTTGGGTTTCTCCTAAATCCTATCTTCTTCATAAACTATTCTAGGCTCTCAATTTATCATGGAAAATATGTTCATACCTTAAACTTGCTGAAGATTCAGAGTTCTCTCTGAATTTTCTTCCTCCTTAGTCTTCCTCTTCAATTCTCCTTCTCTTCCTTCTTTTCTCTTTCTCTCACTTTCAATTAGAGTTCTAAAAGGGTGAAAGAGGTTAAGGGACGTCCTATTTATAGAGAAAAATCCTCCATAATATGCCCCAATGAGTTTAGGAAAGAGCCCCCTTCGGATTAGGAAGGTTTCCTAAATTCGGTTTCTGACTGGGTTCGTGTGGTCAGAGGTGGGGTCGTAGAATCCATCGACCACACCTTCTGAAATGTCCGACCACACGACCAAAATTCATGTGGTTGGACTATTTTGACGTGTGGTCGGTCACACCTGTTTAGATATACGACCACACACTCATAATTGGTTATTTTTTGGGTTGATTTCATACCTGATCTTGTGGTTTCTTCACGCACTTGGTCCACTTGACTCGACCATGATAGGAAGACCTGATACAAGGTGGTAAGACCGGTTAATTTGATATGGGTCTTACACTAAGAGCCACAACTTCTAGCTTGTCTTTAAGAGTCTCAATGAGTCTTTTGGGAAGGTCTTTGTGAAGATATCTACCACTTGATCACAACTGACTGTAGCTACTATGTACTCTGTTCCTGCTTTGCTAGGCCACAAAACTTTACCCAAAAAGAATGCACCGCCACTAGTGCCCTTTCTGTCATCAGCACACTTGGCCAAGCACACAGCTAGTAGACTATCCATTTTCAGAAAGAACATACAGGTTGCCCTGTGTTCTTGTCCCTTGTGCCACAACTTTCCCTTTTTCAACATCTTTCATCACAAAACCATCCTTGGTGAAGGTTATTTCATTGCCTTGATCACAAACTTGTCTCACACTCAAGAGATTGTATTTCAGGCCATTGACAAGCAAAACCTTCTAGAATTTTAAATCTGTACTCCAAATGTTGACAATTCCTTTTCCTTTGATCTTTGCACCATCATTGTTTCCAAATCTAACTGATCCACCTTCTTCAGTATTCAGACTTGAAAATATCTCTCTATCCCCTGTCATGTGAGTGGAGCACCCACTGTCCAAGATCCATGGTGTAGGTCTACTTTTGGCCTTAAGAGTTGTCCGCACAATGAAAGATTTGTTGCCCTTATTCTTGCTCTTCTCAACCCACACTGCTTTTTCATTCATGGTGATGGGTTTTCTTGCCTTTTCTTTCACAACTCTTTCTTCTCTTTGAGCTGGTCTTCTAGGAGGATTTCTTCTAATATTCCCTCTTGGTTGCCTTTGAGATGGAAGGAGTGTCTGACAATTTCTGGCTATGTGACCAAATCTCTGACACCTGAAGCATTCTATCATGTCTTCTGCCAAAGGAGCAAATCTATTTCTGCTTGTGAACACTGGTTGTCTAACTTGTCTTCTACATTCTGCAATTTTGTATCCATACCCTTAACAGCCATAACAGTACCCTTTGAAGCTCTCTCTTTGCCTGAGATTTTTGTCTTGCTTCCTCTACCTGTGCTGGTTGACTGTACTGATGCCATCTCTGCCAGTCCTGTTCTCAGATTGTTTCTCAACATGTGACCTCATTTGTTTTGCTTTGACAAATACAATGGGGTTCTCAATAGACCCTTTACCATTAGCTTTTTTTGTCCTCTGCTTCTCATAACCAAGTCCAGACTTGATGTGAGATGACCTCTGGTAGCTTAGAATCTCATCCAAAATATTCTCCTCTTCCGTTTGTGAGCAGTCATCCTCAACCTCTTGATCTGTTACTGTCTTCTCCTTTGATTTTAGGATAGTTACTGATGGAGATGATGTTGTTGCTTCCATATAACTCCTCTTCTCCCTTACAGAGCTTGCAAGCTCAGTTTCTAGTCTCAGAATCTCTTCCTCAAGCTTTGCACATTCATCTGATTTTGAGGACAACTCTATATTCAGATCATTTGTTATCTTCTTTGATTCTTCAGTGGTGACTTTTAGTTGACTGATCAGCTCAGTTGCTTCATTATATTGATCATTTAAATTTTTGTTCTTTTTTTCTCTCTGTTCTGAGTTCTGTAAGAGCTACAAATAACTCAGCCTCAAGATCAAGCACTTCTTTAACTCCATCTTTCTTTTTAGATTTTTTCTTCTTCCCTTGAAGCTCATCAAGAAGAACCATGAAGAGAACCTCATCATCATCATCATCTATTGATTCATCTGAGAAATGACCTCATCATCATCATCCTCTATTGATTTATCTGAGAAATGGTTGTTCTTCTTTGTAAGCAGACTTCTCTTCTTGGGCATAAATTTTTTCTTTCCTTTCTGGTCTTGACTCTCATTGAGATCTTCATCAACTGAGTCATAAACTCTTCCTTTCTTTGGACACTTGGATGCAAAGTGTCATATGCCTCTATAGTTGAAGCATGTCAATGTTGACTTGCCTTTATAATTTTCACTTTTCTTTCTAAGTCTTCTGGCAAGATGTGTGTATCCATTCTTTACTGCTAGCCAAACTCCATAGCCTTGAGCAATTAGATATGCCTCCATTCAAACTTTCCATACACTGTAGTTTGACCCATCAAATATGAGAATCCTTCCATTCTTGGGGTGGTCTTCACTAGATGTCATTTTCACTGCCTCTCACTTTTGTCTGTACCCGAAGCTGTTAGTCTTCCTCCCTAGGGAACTCAGCTCTGATACCAATTTTGATTCTCAGATTGACACTGAGAGGGGGGTGAATCAGTGACCACTAAAAATCATCCCAACACTGTGAAGTCTGCCCAATAAAAAACACACACTGCTGCCAAGAGCCGTCTATTAATGCTTTGCTGCCTTGAGTTGACTGAGGTAGTCATTCATACATTTGCCCTGTTAACATATTTCATGTAACACACCATGCCACACACCTACAGGTATCCATACCAGAGGTTTGGCCTACCATGTGTGTACACCCAGACCTGCAACCCACGCACTTCACATGCACAACAAAAATAGGCACATCCACATGACACACTATGTAACATGGTTCACCTATCATACACTGTGATGGCTACTTCACGGGGTAATACCCTAACCAGGGTTTCATATTATACCCAATACACTACTTTAATGTTATGGTTGCACCTACAACCCAGATGCTACAACATCGACCACATTCTCAGCTGCAACTGAGTCTTAGGCAACAACCCTCATTCCTGTAAAGCCCCCAACTTGATAAGTTACAATGTATTTTTTCAAATAAAGATTACAAACCCTTCCCATATGGCATTGGTACAAATAAATAGGGTTTGTGTGCGTGATTACCTTCCCAGCGTGATCACGACATGTGTGGTGCTCACCAAATGGGCATCTCAGGCTCTCCAATGGTAGTAGGTGAGCTTCTTCAACAATATGGGAGTTTGGCACTCTCCCAATACCTCTCATACAATCTGAATCTCACCAAAACCTCACAACATACTCACACTACCTCTCTTATGCTTTATATTGCCATTAAACTCAAAGGGAGGTGAGTGGAGATGGATTTTACACACCAAATGAGCTCAAGAACCTTTTTCTTCACAAACCCGAAGCCACACACCAAACCCCCCAAACCCGATTAAGCTTGAAGAGACGAGTTCATGCAATTTGAATCATCCAAATCAGACATCGGATGGCCGAGATATGGCCATCCAAAGTCCAACCAATAAAAACATTAGGAATGGAATCTTTTAGACTTAATTCGGTGCGCCGCAATACACCCAAGTTCCGCCGCCACTGACTTACGTAAGTCGTTGTTGAGACGTGATTGGCGGATTAAAGAATTTTGAAGATCCACCGTTGGATCGGTCAGGTAAAAGCGGGAAAGCCTCTGGGCCTTTCGATCTTTGTAATCCCGTCAGCGGAGCTTGGAGCAAATCCTAGCCATCAGATTGGGATCCGCAACGTTGATGCACTATACGAGCGCTACACTGAATCTTGGATCCAGCTCCACACGACGCGGACTATGGTATTAAGATGCTCCATCCAATGACCACAAGCGCGAGAGCATCTTGACGCAACAGTGAGCATACACCCGATCCCACCTTTCCTTAAACTGTCGATTTAGAATCTAATATGCGTGGCACTCCCCTGGTCGTAGATTTAGAATCCCCTCCTTTTTAGATGGACAAAAATGTCCTCGATAATTTTAGAAATGGCCTCTGTAACCAGAGAGTAACACCTACAGAGAAGGGAACTCCAGTAGGGTGCTGTGGGGTTCCTTCTCTGCGGCAAATGGTAGAACAGGTAATGCGCATGTGGGGAAAGCCTTGCGTTGCGAGGCGCGTGTACGGCTAGGCCCTGCGAGCCTTGCGAGCTTGCGGGAGCCAGCTGCTGCGTGGTTCTGCTTTCGGCCAGTTGTGTTGTGCTACTGTGCGCGCGGCCGGCTCTGCTGCTATGTGCATGGCATGCCATGGCATGGCTGCCTGCTGTGCACCAGCATGCTGTTGGGTGGCTTGCTGTGCGCGGCATGGCCTGGTGCCGCGGCTGCTAACCTCGGCTGCGGCTGCTGGCCTGGACTGGCTGCCATGCTGACCTGGCCACCTCAGGTGGGACCCACCACTCTCTCTCTCCTCTTCTCTCTCTTCTTTCTCTCTTCTCCTTCTCTCTTTTCTTTCTCTCTCCTCTTTCTCTCTCTTCTTTCTAGTCTTCATTCTCTTTCTTCTGCTAGTCTCTCTCATCAACTGCTGTCAGTGCACCAACCCAGTCACCATGTCTGTCAGTGGGACTTCGGTGGGACCCACAGATACTCTCTCTCCTCTTGCTTTCTCTACTTTGTCTCTCTACTTTATTGGTCTTCTTTCACTAAACTGTAAGCACATAGGTCTGTGTACTGGCTTCCAAATAGGCTTATGACTGTCCAACCATGCATGCTGCCTGTCTACTCTGTCTGATGACTAGATACATTGCCTGCTGACATTCTCTCTCCTCGATATCACTTTGCCAACTATCAAGAGGTTGCCAAGGTAGCCAACAATGACAACACATACAATGATGCTCTCAACTGATCAACTTGGCCAAGGTTCCAACATTATAATTGAATTATTCAAAATATGGTAAATGACAGAAATATGCGTACTTGCTTAACTGATGTGGAAAATTTGAAGCAACTTTGGAATAGGGGTCTTGTGTTGATCGAACATATTCGTAATTTGATGGAACATATATGGCTGACGATGTCTTGTACCCCCTTGTATTTCTAGTGGTTCAACATTTTTCAAGATTCAAACCCTTTTTAACAATTCTATTATTGATCTTCTGCATTGTTTAAAGCCCCAAGGTTATTAGGTCGATCATAGAGATTCCATTTTTCTCTTATGATGTAGAATATTTAATAGCTCAAAATTAGTCATTATTGGAATAAATTAGTAACTTAGGTTGCCTTCATGCTTTATTATCCTCCAATGATATTTGACTATATCAGCCACACCCATTGTAGTATGGCTTAATTTCACCCACTCGCCTTTTCCACGATAATATCACTAACACCTTTACTTTTGAAAATATGTATCAATTAAACCCCCTCTGTTAAGTCATGGCCGTTAACTGATGAAGTGTCACCGTCTTAAATTCATTAATGACAAAACTACCCCTATATATATTTTACCCTTTTAATTTTAAAAAAATTAAAGGTTTATTTGTTAGATATAGGATTAGGTAGAATGAATAAAGTTTCAACATTTCACCTTTCACCTTAAACGACCGAAATCGATAGTATCTGGTTCTGAATTAGATTTCAGATTCCACTCTGACTACGAAATCATCTTCCATCTCTTTATAAGAACCCTATATTCGGCTGAAACCCAGTCTGATCCCCGCAACACTTGTCAAGGAGGATGGAGCATCAATGGAGATTGCAAAGCAGCATCGGCTTCTCTTTCTGATGCTGTTCTTCTTAGACTTCAAGCAAAATCTACAGTTGATTCCGTTCAATAAGAATCTCTACAATTGCTGGCTTTGTAGTGCCATGGAAAGAATCTTTGCAATTGCAGTTATATCCATTTTAATTTCAGAGATTATACAATCAAAATGTTTAGGCTTTAGATGTTATTTTTGTTAAGCAGTGTTATGGGGATTATATCCTTCCAGTAGCATTGTGCCACATACATGCAAGTTCACCGAAGAAATAGTCTATGAGTGGTATGGATTTCTCTCATCTGAGGTTTCCGAGGTCCCTTCTCAAAGAGGTGCCAAGACCCTTGATTGGGTCATCATCGAGGGCCAGCTTCGGACCTCGATGCCTCGTCAATAGCCAAAGTTAAGCCTCGGAGCTTGGAGCCTCGACTATCATTGTGGTATGTCATAGAGGTCGAAACCTCGTCTCATTGCCAGCGTGTCTTGAGGCTCGACATACACTACCAAGAATCTTATCCAGAGTACCATTCCTGTTAACGAAGGCCCTTATGGATATGATATTCCTGAGCAATCCCCAGAATATGTTGGTAGAAGGATATGATTTGAACCACATATGGAAAGATCTACACAATCTTTATGGCCAGGAGCGTGATCCGCACCACTTGTGAAAATATCTTGCTTTATCAGGCGAGATGTTAGACCTTCCAATTCAGGCCATCTCCAACCTATATATCTATGGCAAGCCAAGGTAAACACACGAACAATCTTACATTTTGAACTTTAGTAAAGAAAGCTACCTGAATCCTCTTTTGACAAAGGAGATAGCCGCACTTGCGTCTATTCCATATTGCTTGTTTCATCGGACTTGCTTAGGCATTGGAGTGTCTAAGGGTTATCCAACCTGACCATCACACGGTGTCTCATTTTTCTCTATGCAGAATATTCCAGTAAGCTAAAGGGCCATCAAGTTCGGTGCTACAACAGTTTGACGCTGTTTGTGGGAACTAAGGTAGTATCTCGAGAAAACCAAAGTTCAATCTTCCATCTACGCTTATCCTAGTGAATGTTATCTATGTTGACTCAATACCAGAGGAGGATGAGTGCGAATCTGAACAACAATGTTGGTCGTAACCAGCAGTCGGCCAACGACCAGGGCCACAAGCCCCTGCCAAGAAACAACCCTCCACAAGGCATGTATCCTACGGAAGGTGTCCTTGGGGCCAACAAAGAAAGGATTCCCACTCTGGACAACTTCATCCAGGAAGAGGAGTTGTCACCTCCCCCCTCCACCCTACATAACGAGGGAATAGTTTGACATAGTCGCCCTTCAACTGGAGATCCTTACGAAGTGATTAATGGAGCCGCAACCTGCTACGCCTGCCAACGCTCCCATGCATGTCTCCGTAGCACCTCCCCAACCTCATCCTCAAAGATCGGTGAGTCACCATTCTCATTGGTATGTTGGAGCTACACCTGGCGTTTCTCGCATCCAGAGTACTGCCTCTTCCTCAAGTACCTCGGTGGCCAACGTACATCGAAGTGTCAACAGAATCCCAGCATCAGAGCTGCTGGGCCCCTTGCCACCTTACCATGATGATGTCCAGGCTAGATTGGATACAGCCCTCCTCTAGAGGGCTGTAGAGGAAGCACAACCTTGCCACGCAGGCGGGGCCATGGAACAAGAGCTCCAAGAGCTAAGAGCTTGACTCAAGCATATGGAGCAAGGCCGGACCAACCCAGCCTGACAAGTATACAGTATAGAGAGTGCTCTCTCAGAGCGCATCATGAGGACCCATCTCCCTCTAGGCTTTACCATCCCTCTAATGGAGACCTATGACGGGACGACAGATCTTAAACATCACCTCGACACATTCTTTGCCTTGATGCTTCTGCATGGCTTCCAGGATGAAATCGTCTGTCGAGCCTTCCCGACCTCCCTTAAAGGCCAAGTTGCATATGGTACAGCAGCCTGCCTAAAAGGTCAATTGACTCATTTGATGAGCTCGCCAATAGTTTCTTGGGTCACTTCTAGAGTCGGTGAGTGTAGAAAAAGATGTCCTATATCCTGAGGGACTGTGTCCAAGAGGAAGGCAAAACACTTAGAGCCTTCCTCGATAGGTTCAACATGGAGGCTCTATAGATAAAGGGCCTTAAAGATTCTATCTACAAGGCAACCCTCGAAGGGGGTATTAGAGACCCAAATCTGAACTTCTCCTTGGCTAAAAATCCAGCCGCCACCCTAGCTGAGCTCCATGCTTGATGCGAGAAGTATGCAGCGGTTAACTTGGCCATGAAGAAAGACCCAGCTACAGGGAAACCACTGCTTCCAAGCTCAGACAAGAAGTGGTCAGAAAAGGCAAAAGACACCTCATCTAAGGGGGAACCTTCAAAGAAATAGAAGAAGGAGAAGGTGGTAGGCGATGATGACACACTTGCCTTCCAATCCTATGATGATTACAATCCGCTTTGCAAAACCCCATCAGAGATTTATGTTATTGAGAAGACGCAGACAATATTTTGAAAGCCCGAGAAGATGAACTCAGATGCGTGAACCAGGAATCCGTGTCTATTCTGTGCCTTCCACAACGAGCATGGGCATACTACCAATGAGTGCCGACACCTCTGAGATACCATAGAGGAGCTCATTAGAAGGGGAAAGCTTGAAAAATACGTAGACAAGAAGAGTCCTACTCCCCCTAGCACCCAAGCCATCATCTTCGAGCTTGACGATTGCCAAATCGAGTTGGGAAGAACAAAGGATGGAATGATGATGAAGATCATGAAGATGGTAGGGTAGGGGATAAATCTTTCCCCTTACGCCTACATATAAGGCCCACCTACATGATAAAGGTGGCACCCATAGGCAAGGGCAAGGAAGTGAAACCTATTGGGAACCAGTCCGAGGCCTGCGAGGGCCTCAGCTTAATCGCATTCTACCTTTCTAGCATGGACCTCGATTAAGTCTATGGCCGTAGAAACCTATTGGGTCCAATGTTATGGTGAAGATGCCCCCTACAGCCAGCCTATGGCCTTGGGGGGCAGAAAGCAAAAGAACTCCTAGCCCATTGGGAGAAGCATTATCAGAAAGACTTGCCAAGGGGATAGATCGGATTCCCTCAGCATGTCGAGGGTCTAGACCTCAGAATATCTACACATCGAGCTTGTCTAGTAATTTCTAGCTCATATGTGATCACTGGAGGATTGGCCGTAAGGAATACCTCAGCCAAGTCGGCGAGAGCATACGCTAGGGAGTTGGACATCGCCGACCTCATACCTAAGAAATCAAGGATTGGGGACCTCCTCATCTTCAACAATGACGACCTCATCAACGTCGTCTCCCTACATGAGGATGCCCTTGTGATTACTGCAGTTGTCTCAAACTTTAATGTTTGTCGCATTCTGATTGATATAGGAAGCGCAGTAGACATCTTGTATTACCATGATTTCCTGAAGATGAATTTCACCGACAACATGTTCAAACCTGCCGTTTATTCCATGACCGGCTTCACAAGTGATTGTGTGTGTGAAAAGGGCATAATCTACTTACCCTTCATGATCATGAGGAATCCTACCCAAAAAATTATTAATGTCGACTTTCTGGTGGTAAAACTCAGAGCCAGCTATAAAGCCGTCCTCGGACGCCCATCCCTGCACAGGCTTAGAAGCTGCCTGTTGACCTTCTACCAGGTCATTAAGCCCCCATTGACCATGGGGACTGGAGGGTGCCGAGATGACCAGTAGATCTTGGGGCAATGTTATGCCATTAAACTGGGCTTTAACAACAAAGTCGAAGGAGAATCCTCTACTCCCCCCGTTGAAGACCTCGATGAGGAAGACAAGCAAAAGAAAATCACTGAGGGAAAAAAGAAAGAATCAGTATAGTCCATCATCAAGGACGACCTGCACCAAGAGCGTGGTGCACCAGCAAAGGAACACATCTAGATACCTATCTCGGAGGACCAGCCAGAATGCACCTTCCAGATCGGATCTTCACAAGGACCTCATTGCTTTCATCCAAGAGAATGCTGATGTTTTTGCATGGTCGACAGCAGACATGTCTGGCATTGATAGGGAGCTCATGGAGCATCATCTGTTTGTTGACCCCCAGTACTGACCTATGAGGTAAAAAAAAGGAGCTTCGCTCCTGATAGGTAAGTTATTATAAATAAAGAAGTATAAGTGGGATTCATTAGAGAGGTGAGTATCCTGAGTGGATTTCTAATGTTATAATGGTCCCCAAATCAGGTAGTTGCTAGAGAATTTGTATAAATTTACTGAGCTCAATAAAGCTTGTCCCAAAGATAGCTACCCCCTGCCTCGAATAGATCACTTGATCGATGCAACCACAGGTCATGAGTTATTATCCTTTATGGATGTTTATTCGGGATACAATCAAATCCCAATGTGTAAAGAAGATGAGAAGAGTACTAGCTTCATCACAAGCCAAGGAATGTATTACTACAAAGTGATGCCCTTCGACTTAAAAATTATCGGGGCAACCTACCAATGTTTGGTGAACAAAGTCTTCAAGGACCAAATCAATACGAACATGGAAGTGTCGATGACTTCTTAGTCAAAATTCTGAAGACTCGTACCCATACAGATGACCTCAGAGAAGCCTTTAGAGTGCTCCGTAAGTATACCATGAAGCTGAACCCCATCAAGTGTGCCTTCGGAGTGCTATCAGGGAAGTTCTTAGGCTTCATGGTGTCCCAGCGAGGGATAGAGGCCAACCCAGCAAAGATAAAAGTGACATAGAATATGAAAGCTCCCCAAAATATAAAGCAAGTGTAGAAGTTGACAAGTCAGAACGTCGCCCTCTAACAATTCATGTCGAGGTCAACAAATTGATATCTACCATTCTTCAAGACTCTCAAGGGGAATAAGAAGTTCGAGTGGACCCCAGAGTGACAACAGGCTTTCATAGAGCTAAAGAAGTACCTGTCAACCTTTTTGATCCTAGTAAAGCCCGAGCCTAAAGATGTGCTCTAACTCTATCTCACTGTCACACCAGATGCAGTGAGTGCTATATTGGTCAAAGAGTTCGATAAGATACAGTGGCTCATATATTATGTGAGTAAGGTCTTGTTAGATTTAGAAATTTGATACCAAGCCATCAAAAAGCACGCCCTGGTACTGGTGATAGCCGTGCTCAAGCTAATGCCCTACTTCTAGGCCTATATTATCGTTATGCTGACCACAAAGCCACTGAAGAAGATCCTAACTCAGAATGATTTATTGGAAAAGATGATTAATTGGGTTGTAGAGCTCGAAGAGTTCGATCTTTAGTACAAGCTAAAGATGATAATTAAGGCATAAGCCTCCTTCTAGAAAGCACATTGGTAGATGACCCGAAAGACCTTAATACAACCATACTACTGCGGCCTCTAACCCCCACTCCTCAGTTGACATCTTCATCATGGATCCTCTTTGTCGATGGGACATTCAATGAGCATCAAGCAAGGGTAGGGGTAGTGTTGATGAGCCCTGAGGAGTTCAAAATAAAAAGTGCAGTAAAGCCCTGAGGGGTTTAAAATAAAGAGTGCAATAAATTTTGATTTTGCTATCACCAACAATGAAGCTGAATATAAGGCTCTGATAGCTAGACTCCAGCTAGCTTAGAGCCTGATGGTTACCCACCTCTCCATGTATAGCGACTCACAAGTTGTGGTTAAGTAGGTAACAGGTGATTAGGAAGCTAAGGTAACCAAAATGCAAGCATACCTCGGAAAGGTAAGGGAATTAACCTCTGTGTTTTGAAAATTCTATATTCAGAACATGGATAGGGAAGAAAACGTCGAGGCTGGTCTCTTATCAAAACTATTGAGTTTTAATCTCTCACAGTTTGATTGCTCGGTGTACACCAGTCGACTAACCAAGCTTAGCATCACTCTAGAGGTTGATATAAACATGATTTGTGTCGAGCCATGTTGGATGGATCTGATCCTGTCTTATCTGAAAGATAGCATATTGCTTGAGGACAAAAAGGAGGCCCGAAAGGTTTAAACTAGAGCCAAGTGGTATGTCTTGTACAATGATGTGCTATTCAAAAGGCATTCTCCCTGCCATTGTTGGGTTTCTACAACCATCCTAGGCCGTAGGGGCATCGAAGATGTGCATGAAGGTTTATGTACAAAGGCTTCTGTAGAAGCCATCCGACAGGTTAGACACTTACTCAGAAGCTGATCCAGCAAGGGTATTATTTTTTTATCATAGTAAAGCAGTGCGAGCACTGTGTGGAAAAGTGAGGACAATTCCAAAAGCACACCAACATCCAGCATCAGCCAGCTGTCCCATTGTAATCAATAGTGAGCCCGATCCCCTTGGAATTTAGGGCTTGGATATCTTAGGATCATCTCCCTAAAGGCGTAAACAGAGCAAGTTACTCATAGTGTCCATCGATTACTTCACCAAGTAGATAGAAGTGGAGTCCATGCCAAAGATAATTGCATCGAAGGTGACAGAGTTATTCAAGTTATCGATAGTTTACAGATATGGCATACCTCAAGTGGTGGTAACTAACAACAAAAAGCAGTTCGATTGAAACAAGTTTTGAGCCTTCTGTAGCCAATATCGCATTGCCCAATACTTCACCTCAGTACATCACCCAAAGGCCAATGGCCAGGTCAAGGTTACTAACAAAACAATTATGGATGGCCTGAAAAAGAGGCTTGAGTGAGGAAAAGCTAATAATAGAGAAATTCTGAATGGTCTGAGGGCTAGGCTCAGTAAAGAAAGAAAAAGATGGGTGAAGGAACTCCCCAATGTCGTCTGGTCTTACAAGACAACCAGCTGGACACTAATTATCAAGACACCCTTTATGCTCAGCCAAGGGGCAGAGGCTGTCATACCCATCGAGGTTGTACACCATACGTTCTGGATAGCCAGCTTTGACAAAGAGTCAAACAGAGAGACTATGCTAATAAATATAGACATTCTGGAAGAGATCCGAGAGGCTGTACACCTAAAGAATGCATCCTACCAAACTCGAGTGGTAAGCCATTACAAAAAAGGGTCAAGGAAAAAGTATTCTAAGTTGGAGCTGTTATCTTGAGGAAATCCTTGGCCTCGAAACCCGTAAAGCAAGGAAAACTAGCCCCCAATTGGGAAGGCCCATACAAAGTGGTCAGAATAACCAAATTAGGCATGTATTACTTGTAAAGGGTGGACAAAAAAAACTGTACGTAGGACGTGGAATGCATTGAATCTACTAAAATATAATTCATAGAGTGTTGTAATCAAAGTAAAAGTCAATAAAGATACTTGATTACAAGAAGTTTTTGTCTCTTCAGTGTAGACCCCAAGAACAGTGAAGCTCGGAGGATCGGTGTTGATGTACTTGAAGCAAGGAGGCTAATCAATAATCTTGAGAACGCCCCGAATGGAAGACTTATCTTTAACACTCTCATATACCTCGAAAGCATTAAAGCTCGGAGGGTGGATTTATCCTCAAAATCTGAGAGTAAAATAATCTTCAGCATCAACAATTTCGTCGAAGACTCTAAAGCTCATAGGGTCGATTCCATTGGCAAATACCTCAACTAAAAGAGTCATCTTTAACACCTTCGGTTGCCCCCGAGAGTATTTAAGCTTGGAGGGTTGATTTATCTTTAAAAGGCTAAGGAGTGAAATTCAGCACCAATGACCTCATCAATGGTACTAAAGCTCAGAGGATCGATTCAATCAACGAAAACCTCAAAGTGCCGTCTTAACTTAAACGCCCTCGGAAACCCTGAGAGCATTAAAGCTCGAAGGGTGGATTTATCCTCTATGGGTGACATGAAGTAAAACACAAGGAAGGACTCACCTTCGATAACTCGGCTACCCTAAAGATACCAAAGCTCGGAGGGTGGGTGGTCACACCACGAGCTCAAAGGCCTTGGAGCCATGGAAGCTAGCATTTAGCTTATGTCCAAGGGCATGGCAAATAGTCTATGCACAAAAGCTAGAAGAAAAATTACCATAACTTTTGGGTGTAATTTTTTCAAAAAATTCAACACAAATTCAATATGGAAGAGAAGTAAAAATATACTTCATTCATCACCAAGAAAATATACTGTTGGACTTTATGTTGTCATTGTTGGCAACTTGGCTGATGTGACAGTGCTTATGAGCATTCAGTCAGAGAAATGAGGAGAGAAAGTGTCAGTGTAGGAGAGAGAGTGTCAGTGCAGTGGCACAGATGTGGTAACTTTGTTTGTGTGTTCTACAGTATTTTACATGTATTTCAGATGACTTACAATGAGTTAAATGAGATTTTATACTGATTTTGATGAGAGAGAATGTCTATGCACCCCACTGGTGATGTGATCGAGTTTCTGATGATGCGACAGTGTTCTTGAAGGTTTTCTAATCATGTTCATGTTTCTCATGTTTCTGGTGTTGTGGCATTAAAGAGAGAAATTCAAGAGAGAGAAAGAAGAGAGAGAATCAAAAGAGAGAGAAAGAGGAGAGAGAAAAAATGTGAGTGGGACCCACAGGTGTGATGGCAAGGTGACATGTCAACACGGCAGCCCACGACACTTGGTATGCATGCACACAAAGTTTCGGGTTCAAATTCCAAGGTTTGACAGAGTTTTAACTTTGAGCCTATTTTTGGAGGGTCCCGCAGTAGATCCATGGAAATTCGACAGTGGAAAGATGTAGTGTGTCGAGTTATCTTTCCAACGCAACTTGAATCACTTAATTCTGACGTCGGATGAGAGAGATATCGCAGTTTCTGTCGGATCACTTGAAAAAGTCATTTCACAAGTTGTTTAGGGGCAATTTCGGTATTTCATAAGTTATTTAAGGGCATTTTCGGCAAGTAACAAAGAAGAAGATCCGATATCGGTGGCCAAGAGAGAGCCACGCTTCTCAGATTCTAATCTGATGGACCAGATTGAGGCGGGCTAAGGTGTAGTGCGACGATCGCATCTTGATGCTCCCGCGACCCTTCGGATTGGACGGATGCAGCTTATTATAATGTTATCTATTGCATGGAATACTAGCCTGATTCCGTGTGGCGCATGCGCGGTACTACGCCGCGGTTGATCCAGATCTTGCGGTTGATATTGAAGCCGATCGCGCTTGACGCGATTGATGCAGATCCAGCGGCTCATGTTGAATCCCGCCTTTTTAAGGTTATCCGACGGCTGGTAGTGGAGATTCCACATCACCCAATCAGCGTTCGACAACGCGCAGGAGCAGGCAGCGATTCCGTGTAGCGCAGGTGCATGGTATGCCTCCGAAAGATTCCGTTTTGAATTTTCTGATTGGCCGAACTTCAAACCGCCATAACTTCTTCATCCGAGCTCCAAATCGGTCCGTTCAAATTGCAGCATTCATATTTTTCGATGCCCTATCTATTGGGTGCCATTGGGAGTCGTGAAAACCTAGAGAAAAATTGAAAAGAGCATTTTGAAGCTTATGGGAAGGGTTTTCTAGGGTTTCGTGCCCTGTGGGAGTGATCAATCACCAACTACCTCTTCTTTGTGCATCAATGGAGTGCTAAATCCCTATGAGAGGTCAGTAGAGCCTTTATTTTCACATTCATGGTGATTATGGGTTGTGTGGAAGAGAATGGAAGCCTGTCGATAAGGTGTGCTCTGTGAATCGATCTCTATCATCATTGAAGACTGTTAGAGAGTACCTAAGGGCAGTGTGAAGCTTCAGAGATATTGATGGTCATTCGAAAGCAGTTGTAAGGTTTTTCAATTCCCTATCTATTTGTTGCTTTCAATATATTGTATGCTAGCGTAGGTGAAAATTATTGAATACCTAGCTAGTGGGGGAAAAATTGTAAGGCATAATTATAAGCCTAAAAAATTGTGACTTGCTTCTCGTGGGTGCGAGTTAAGCGTGGTGTGTTCAGTGGGTGTTGGACACTGGCTGTTAAGCCTGAATCTTGGCATTGGTGCGCCCTCTCAGTTTTATGCTGGGAAAACCTAGGGTTAATATCCTTGTCTTGTTGTAGACTAAAAGCTGAGTGTTGAGTAAATACGGAGCCCGTTGGGCATTACTCCGTGGAGTAGTCATCACACACTGTGTTGGTGAACCACGTAATATCTCTGTGTTCATTGTGTTTATTTTCTATTATATTTTGGAGTGCGTGGAATGGCTTGCAGGATGGGTGTGCAAATCTGGTAGACCTGGCCACTGAGTGGTAGCGAGGTAGATTTGCATACGCTTGTGTGTGTGTAAAAGAATATATCTCCATCAGCTCTGGGCAGCAGTAATTAATCAGAGAAAAGTTTCAGACAC
Organism: Protea cynaroides; assembly: GCA_028583415.1. Taxonomy (NCBI): domain Eukaryota; kingdom Viridiplantae; phylum Streptophyta; class Magnoliopsida; order Proteales; family Proteaceae; genus Protea; species Protea cynaroides. The sequence continues at coordinate 55,786,180 of CM053267.1, read as the reverse complement.
TGATTCACCCCCCTCTCAGTGTCATATCAAGTTCATCATATACTCCATCAGAGGAATTACCAAAAAAAAAAAAAACTCGACTTTATGGATTTGCTGGATTCGCATCCTTGCCTATCTGGTTTAGAGGGTCGGTAGGAGGAACCTCGATAAGCAAAAGAACAGGCTGGCTTTGGACATCCTAGGCAAGCGGAGGCTCAGCAGTAGGAGTCTCCAAGGTAGCCATCTCAGAATTCACGGGCACCAAAGTGGTTTGTTCTGAAGTTGAGGGAGGCATTAGAGGTTGTAATGCCTTTGGGATGGCTGCGACCCCAAGAATCCTCTTAAAGATGCTCAGTTGAGGCAGGTCAAGGCTGGGGTAGCTAGACCAGACGAAATCACGGACCTCTATGAGAATCGATGGTAGCATACTTACACGGGTGGCTGTCACCATCTTCTTTTAGTCGGTCCCAACATTGAATTCCTTGACAGCTCTGACCTTAGCTGCTTGAATGCGCTCACCCATTGTAGCCTCTTGCGCATCCTTGTCTCAATAGAGTTCCTCGAAAGCTTCCTCATGGGCAATCCCTCATTCATGAAGGTCTTCTTGAGTTCCTCTCGAGCCTTATCTGCATCAATGAACTGTTCCTTTAGCTTTGCGACGTCAGACACATGTCCTGGAAAAGCTTGTCTACGACCTCAACTGCATACATGGCATCGCTCTTTAGCTTCAGGGCCTTGGCATTCTCATCCTTGGCCCCCTTCACCCCCTTCTTGAGATCTTCGACCTTGCCTGAGAGTCAAAGAGCCTTTTGTTTCTTCTCCATGCATTGATGCTTTGCATTGTTCTGAGACGCCTCCACCTCGCTCAACTGATCCTGTGTCGTCCCCAGCCATTCGCGGTTCCTTGATGATAGCCTTGGTTTGAACCAAGAATTAATCAAATTGCAGCAAAAGCAAAAATGCAGTAAGCTAAAGTTAAAAAGAAAAGAAAACCTAGCGAACATCCAAAGGACATACCTCAGAGTGATGCTGGAGCGATCTGTTGAATCCTTCGATATAGTCGAGCCTTGCTTTAGGCCTTGATGTCCCTCGGAAGATGGGTATTCCAGGCCAAGTGCTCGACCACCAGAGGGTCATTTATAGCTGAGCCCTCAATAGTGAGCTCCAGGCCCGAAGCAAACCTGGCAAGTGGTGGACCTTGCAGTTCCGTACCCACTAAGGGAATCTGACCCTATGGCCCTTCATCGACGGATTGAGGGGGTTCTCAGAGCTCTACACAAAGGACCAAGGATAAGGATAGTAATGGGAGGATAAATTATGAAAAAATAAATATTCAAGGAAAAGGGGAAGTTTATTAGAAGTCTTATCGGCCCCTGCAAATTGCTTCTTCTTCTTCTTCTTCTCAGCCTTCTTGACAAAGTGGACCCTCTTCTACCCTCGACGCCTCAACTAGAGGTCTTCAGCTCCTTTCTAGGCTTCCTCCTCATCATCTCTAGGGCCTATGGTCCCTTCAGTTGTCTCCGGATGCCTTAGGAACCCTCGGAGACCTCGACGGTGGGGACATCACGGACACCAAGTTCAAGAACCTCGCGAGCTTCAGCAGTATGGGTCTCACCTAAACCCTCAACTAGAGGGGTGGCCTGATCCTCATTGAAAAGGCCCAAGATGTCTTCGAGATCAATATCCACTGCAAAAATAAAACAGAGAGGAGTTAGTGTAAAAACAAGGATAAAAAAGATTCAGGCTTTATGGTGGGTGCTCACCCAATCTAGCATTCCTGAGATAGGTAAGATTAGATAGGTCAGCCAGGGTCGGAGTAGAAATTTTTATGATCTTGTCGGCGAAGTCATTGAAATCCAGGGCTATTAAGGGCACTTTGTTGACTTGGCCACAGTCGATCTCTACCCAACGGTTGCACAGCCAACGATCAATGGGAAGAGGGTCCCAAGAGATGAAGAAAAGATTTGTTTTCCACTTATGGTGGGTGGAAATAGGGTTGGAAGCAACGGAGTAATCTGCATTGGGACGACATTGGAAGTAATACCAACCTCGACCCGTAGTGGCTGTAGCAGTGACAATATGGAAGAAGGACTTGAAGATGGCCACCATGGCTATTGACCTGCATCCTTTTGAATGGGCTAAGAAGGTGGTTATCTCTCGCCACCCATTTGGTGTAATCTGCATAGGAGCTACGTCATAGCTCTCTAGTAGCTCAGAGTAAAAACTCAGTGGGGGAAGACAAAAACCAAACTGGAACATCTGCTCGTATAATGCCATGGTCTCATGCTGAGGCATCCACATCCTCTCGTTGGGCTCTACTAGTTGAAGAGCGACGAAGCCAAGGATTCTATAAACCTACCTAAAAGTATCTAAGTCTGCCTGCTCCAACTTACTTGGAATCTCATATGTGGAAAACTTCAACTCCTTGGGAGCCCTTATCGCCAGTTGTGGATTAGGTTTGGTCCCCTTTTTTCGAGCGAGCTGAACTACCCTCGCAACCCGAACATCATGGGTTCACTCTTTCCCGGTGTCTTAAACGACCAGAGGAATGTCTATTTCCCCTTGGGTGGTAAAGGCAGAAGTCGAAGTCTGACCACCACCTCTAATGGCAACTGACTTGGCGGTGGGATTTGCAGGGTCGTCTGACTCTAAACTACTGTTTGGTCATTTAATCCTAACCAGTCTAGAAACTTACTTGGAAAGAAGGTGAAGGAGGGTTGTTGCAAAGAACACCAAAATCTTAAAGGTCTTAGAAAACTTTGATCGTAGCAAGAACAGTCGAAGTGAGGGAAGAGGAAGAAGGCAAAAGGATTAGGGTTTATATAAACCCCATTTTCAAAGCTAGAGCCAAGGAACTTGGTTCGGAGTCGAACCTTGCTCCAAACTTGGGCCATTATGGCGTACAATCTAGCCTAAAGGCTAAAAACCAAAGCATCAAGATGGCAGGGGGACACATGTTCATTTCCCATATGTTTGGGTCTCGTCGCATTTAATTCAACGTACTCCGCCAACGACTCCATCAGAGGATCGTGGAGACTAATGAGTCCCATGCGATCCTTGCAAATATTGAAAATTCAAAGCAAACATTGGAATGTAACTTGCCTGACCACATAATTCCACATTATGTTCTGAGCCCTGTCTACATTGTGGGCTTCGAACAATTGCTTCAAGGATATCCTTTACCATGGCGACTCGATGCTTGCACAACGGTGTTTTTGTTGCTCTCCCAGTCTTTGCAAGCCTGTAAGAACAAGGGGCATCTGTTATGAGGAATATATCCCTCCAATAGCATTGTGCCATGTGCATGCAAATTCACCGAAGAAATAGTCTACGAGTGGTATGGATTTCTCTCATCTGAGGTTTCCGAGGTTCCTTCTCAGAGAGGGGCCAAGACCTTCGATTGGTTCATTGTTGAGGGCCAGCTTTGGACCTCAGCGCCTTGTCAATAGCCAAAGTTAAGCCTTGGAGCTCAGAGCCTCATCTATCATTGTGGTACGTCGTGGAGGTGGAACCTCGTCTCGTTGCCAGCGCGTCTCGAGGCTCGACATACACTACCGCAAATCTTATCTAAAGTACCATTCTTGTTAAGGAAGGCCCATATGGGCATGATATTCCGGAGCAATCCCAGATATATATTAGCAGAGGGATATGATTTGAACCACATATGGAAAGATCTGCACAATCCTTATGGCCGGGTGCATGATCCACGCCACCTGCAAGAATATCTTGCCTTATCAGGCAAGATGTCAGACCTTCCAATTCAGGCCATCTCCAACTTATATGTCTGTGGTAGGCCAAAGTAAACACATTAACAATCTTACACTGTGAATTCTAGCAGAGAAGCCTACCTGAATCCTCTTTTGACAAAAGGGATAGCCGCACTTGCGTCTATTCCATACTGCTTACTTCACTGGACTTACTTAGGCATCGGAGTGGTCTGAGGGTTACCCTACCTGATTATCACATGGTGTCTCTTTTTTCTATGTGCAAAATATTCCGGCGAGCTAAAGGACCATCTAATTTGGGCGACAATAAGTAGCAACTAATATGCCTAAAATATTATTGAATTAATCCCTGTTCCACTATTTTGTAGTAAGCTGTAGAGGATGAGCTTGAAAATTGGTTTTTTTTTTTTTTTCCAAATTTGTCTTTTGATCGACTTGATATTTCTAGGGAAATTTTGTTTTTTGTTCAAATCCCCCATTGCCAATCAGAAGTTTGACAACCGAAACCCTGTATCTGAACCAACCCATCTTCATCTTCTAATTCAAGTCTTTAAGTTGTAGAGATTTTTAAAGTGCGATATCTACAAATTTGCAACCCCGATCAAATTGATTTTTGGAGGGCATATTCGTTTTCCGCTGGAAAATAGAGCCATTGCTGGAGATTAGGGAATAAGACGACAGGTTTCAGACTTGCACAAGAGAGATGCGAGGTAAATGTGAAAAAAAGGAAAAGTCTGAAAATGTAAAAGGTAAATGTGAAAATATAAGGGAAAATAAAAAGGAAAACATAAAAATGAAGGTGAATGGTGTTGAGGGTAAAAAATGTCTTTTTAACTATTTGGTGAGTCTAAATAAAGTTTGGGTGTTTTCAGGGATATTAGAAATATTATCGCAAAAAGAGGCAGGTGGGTGAGATTACGTTAAGCTATATTATAGGGGGTGTGGCTGATTTTTTCCCTTGATTTTATGTTAAAGTTGCACACACAGTCACCTAAATCAAAATCCACCATACCCCTACTTTGTATATGAGGAACAAATTTAAAATTTTTTAATCTTACCAAATTCTAATTAGAGTTTATTTCTTCAATTCCATCAAAACTCTCAATTTATTTGTTCTATTTTACTAGATTTTTTGATCTCATTATTCTTGTTGTGATTTTACTTTAATATGAAATGGTTGCTGCAGGAATCAAGCAGAGCTAGTTGAAGTAGTCGTCAAAAGGGTTCTGGATGAATTGATCAAAAGCACCCACTTAGCTGAAAGTAAATACCCTGTTGGACTAGATTCCTCAATAAATGATATGATATCCTTATTAAATATTGGTTCCAATGATGTTCAGTTCGTGGGAATCTGTGATTTTGGCGGCATTGGAAAGACAACTATTGCCAAGGCTCTTTACAATCGCATATTTCTAACCTTCAAGAGGCATAGTTTTATTTCAAACATTAGAGAACAAGCAACGCAATGCATGGGTTTAGCGTCTTTACAAAAGCAACTTCTTGAAGAAATCTTTCACATAGATTTTGACATAGGTGATAATCATATAGGGAAAACTTTTATAGAGCAAAGACATTGCAAAGAAAAAGTTCTTCTTGTTCTCGATGATGTGGACAGTCAAGAACAAGTAGATGCATTGATTGGTATGCACAATTGGTTCGCTCAAGGAAGCAAAGTCATATTTACTACTAGAGATGAACATATATTGAATGTGACTAAAGTTGATAAAATATACAGACCTGAAGTGTTAGATGGTGAGCAATCTCTTCGTTTATTTAGTTGGCATGCCTTTCAAAATGACCAACCTCCTAAATATTATATGCAACTTTCACTTGATGTGGCAAATTATTCGGGAGGATTGCCTTTAACACTAGAAGTGTTGGGGTCTTATCTATCGGGCATAAGAGACAAGGAAGAGTGGGATAGTACATTACAAAAATTGAAAGAAATGCCAGATGTCGAAGTCCAGAGAAGGTTGAAGATAAGCTATGATAATCTAAAAGACGATTATCAAAAAGCTATATTCTTGATTGTGCATGCTTTTTCATTGGATGGGAAAAAGAAATTGTTATTTCCATATGGGAAGCTTGTGGCTATCATCCGAAATCAGCAATAAACAGTTTAATTAAAAGATCCATTTTGAAAATTGATGAAGACAACTACTTCTAGATACATGATCAGATTCGAGACATGGGAAGGGAAATTGTTCGAGAAGAAAACCCTATGGAGTTGGGTAGGCGTAGTAGGTTATGGTCTTATGGTGATATCTTGGAAGTAATAGAAGAACACAAGGTAAGACTTAAGCACATGCTTCTCTCCACATGCTTCTCTCTCTCTCTCTCTCTCTCTCTCTCTCTCTCTCTCTCTCTCAAAGATTTCCATTTACTTGAGTTATTTCTTATTGTAGAGATGTGTGTCCACCAATGTCCATTTACTTGTGTTATTTCTTATTGTAGGGATCTGGTATGATAAAAGGCATGGCTCTTCGCTATGCTATACCGTGTCCTAATTTAGCCAGTGAGTCCTTTCAAATGATGCCCAATCTAAGATTTCTTGACATTAGCTCAGCAAACTTCATGGGAGACTTTTCACACCTTCCCCCTGCATTAAGATGTTTTACGTGGAGGTTATGCCCTTGGAGAATCATACCAACCAATTTCTATCATCGTAGACTAGTTTATCTCAATCTATCATGTAGCCAAATTGAACAAGCTTGGAATCTTAGGCCTCAAGATGAAAATGAGGTATAGTATTTGACTTTTTTTTTTTCATTTGATTATTAATTTTTACGTATGGTACTATAATGGTTTCTCTTTATTTTGTAGCGATTTGGAAAATTGAAAGTTCTCAATCTTAGTCATTGTTCATCTCTATCTAAGTCCCCAGACTTTACATGGTTTCTGTACTTGGAGCAATTAGATCTTGGATTCCGTATTTCCTTGGATAAGTTAGACGAATCCATCGGTCAATTGAGTCAGCTCAAACATCTTATTCTCCAATGCTGCAAGTCACTCAATAAGTTGCCGGATGTTGTTGGATTATTGGAGAAGCTTGAGATATTAGATGTTTATGAATGCCATAACCTAGTGAAGCTACCAAGATCAATGAGGAAAATGTGGCATCTGCACAGCATTAACATGGAAAGAACCAGTATTTCAAAGATTCCTGATGATTTACGTATTCTCCCGAATTTGATGGAGTATAAAATCCCCGAGAAGCTTCAACCCTCACCAACGGATTGGTGGGCCTTAAAAAAGTTGAACAAATTAAAACTTTATCCAAGCTGGAATTTGAAATACCTCAGAGAGCTTCCCTCATGTTTGGTTGAACTTCGATGCGACTATTGTTATTCATTGGAACAACTACCGGATTTGTCAAGGCTGAAAATTTTAAGGATATTATCTCTTATAGATTGCCAAAATCTGCGGCAGATTCGAGGCCTTGAAAGAGCTGATTCCTTGGAAATATTGAATGCCCACGGATGTTATAATTTGACATTTCCTTTGATAGGTTATCAGGTAGGTATAATTTCACTCTTTTTGTTTTCCCTTAGTCCTACTTTAAATTGAACTATATATTAGATACAGCCAATTCATTTATGGCTAATAGGTGGCTAGGATTCCCTTGGTTGGAATCTTCCATATGTCTTAGGTCATATTTTTTAAATTTTTATTTTTGACATATTCATCAAAATATATATGTCATGCATCCAAAACCATATGATAGTCTATTTATTGAAACCCAAACTGTCACTCACCCTTAGTTATTAATTACTTTGATGATTGAAAACTCATTTCTTTCTTTTCCTTCGATTTTCAGGGAACACTTTTACCCAATGTATCACAACAAAATTGTTATTCCATTACTACTCATGATGGGACCTATGATAAGGGGTTAACTCTGTGTGTTGTTCTCAAATTCCCGCTTCGTCTTTCTGATAAGGTACGTGGGCAGATGCTGTTAGATATTTCCGCTCTTATCCGTCAGAAAGATAGAACAATCAAGTGTCATCATACGTTGAAATTCAGGGTCTTCAAACCTTCCGGTAAAGATCAAGATATGATCTTCTTTTACCATTTCGAGGGCTTTGACTGGTTTGGGATCCCATTGCATGAAAAAGACACTATTGAAATTGTTGACAAAAGCTGCAATATAGAAGTAAAATTCTGGAAGCTTCTGTTCGAGAAGAGAGAGCCTGATCAGCAAATTCGTAATTATCTTGATTTGAGTCCCATGATGGTAAGAAATTTCATCAATATTGAGTCGAGGCCTCCTTTGCAGGACTATGAACTGTCTGGCAATGAGCAGGACCAGTTCATCCAGCATATTGTTAGGCCCGGCCTCTGCTCCCAGCTCGTCCGATCAGGACTGGACGTCTGAACAAATTGGAGACGATCTATTTCCAACATCTGTAGTTGTTGATATTTCTACCTCCCTCAGTTTGATCAATCAGTGACAAGCTCCATTCAATGTGAACCAGACCTCCAAAATGACATAGGATTGTGGAAGTTTGTTTCTGTGCCAGCAGCTGTTCAAAATGGTACAGCTTGGATTTCATATCATACACATTTGCTACATCTTAAGTGATTTTTTGCAAAATGTCTACTTATTTTATGTTAATTTATATACTTGATGAGTGGATAGGAGTTATTGATAATGTAAATATGCATTTTCTGAGGAGATTATTTTACAAGTGATGGTGTTCTATAACATTTAGGCTCAGGGAATCATCGTAGCTCGTAAGTGTTGGCCACCAAGAAAGATAATACAAAAACTTTATTTGTGCTTGATCTCGCTTGGTATAACAGGAATTGTATTAATTCAAGTCCAAAGGAGAGTTCAACCTAAAAGATCAGCCTATTAAGTGGGAGGGCCCCTAGGATTAAGAACCACATTTGGTCCATGCGGGATCATAACATTGTCATTTTCAAAGTCGATTCCCACGTTGGCCCGCTCTTGATTGCCCACTCTGAACGGCTTCCACTCTGACTCACTAGGTAGTCTTTTCCTAGGTCACTCCTTTTCTAGGTCATCCCTTTTCTAGGTCGCCCCTTTCATGACGCCGGCCTCTCAATAAAATCATCAAATGTTACAACTCAATTTCAAAGGAGAGCCCAACTCAAAAGACTAGCGTATTAGATGGAAGAACCCCCAAAATTAAGGACCACACTTGGTCCATATGAGATTCCGATATAGGATCATAACAAACTGTTTCCTATATGCCCTTAGAGAGGCCTCCTTGCATGCAGAGTTATAGTATCCTCCATGTGATAGATCAGGATGAGTATTATTTTGAAACTGTATGGGATTGTTACAGAATATTCCTGTAGCGACATCCACAGGTAATCTCAATCAGCGAGGAGCAGAAAGAGAAGCAGTTCTATAATATTTCAACAATATATATCCCTTGACGTTCACAGTTTGATCAATCGGTAACAAATACTATTACTTTTACAGAACAATGTCAGACATTCTAGAGTGGTGTGGGGGGGGGGGGGAATCAGTGACATTCTAGAGTGGTGAAGGCTACTCTTGTTTATGTATATTCAGTTATATGTATGCTTTACCAGAAAAAAAAAATAAAAAAAAAATAAAAAAAAAGAAGCTATATGTAAATATGCCCTTCCCCTCATTATTAGTATGGTATTAACTCTAACCGGTAAGGGTCACGTACGAAATTTGACAACCGTGGGTATCCATCCCACCTTAGTGGTCCCCATGCATGTTTGAGAGGACAGTTAGGTTTTGTTTGTCCAATATTTGAGAGTGTGGAATTAAAAACTGGTCTATTTTCATTTGTGCATGAGTCATTTGTGTAGCTAGTCTCAGATAAGACCGGATGGTTGCCATGTGAGAGGCGTGGCGGCGACCCCACTGGATGGTCGCCATGTGTGGATCGGATGAATCCGACCCCTCCGTTCGAGCCAACAAGCTAAGCCGACAAGAGAGTGTCAGCTCGAACGGAGGGATCGGATTCATCCGACCCCCACATGGCGACCATCCAGTGGGATCGCCGCCACGCCTCCCAAATTACAGGGATGAGACGATTTGAATCCGATAAGACCCCCATAAAAATAGAAAAATTGCATGCATAGGCCAACATTCATGTAGACTTCTTATTGGCAGAAGTTGATCTCTTCAGTGGAACAATGGCATTTAGTCATGGAGAGTGGATGGTCATGCACATAACTGGATGGTTGTTTTAAATGGTTTCTAAAATTGTATTAATTGTCAAAAGGAGAATGAATTGAAACTCCAAAGGTTAGCTCAGTGAGTGATTTTTGGTAAAGCTCAGGATGTGATTATGCCTCAGGAAGTAGAAGTCCTCAATTTTATTATTCTTCACCTTTTGGGGCGACTCACACAAGGCTGCTTCATGGTTCCCATGGGCATGGATTGGGCCGTCTATATGAAATTGGAGTTTAGCTGGTTCATCCCAAGGTGGGCCGTGGGTTCCTCAATCATAATAATAATAATAATACTTGAGACCTAACTAACTTTACCCATATTGTATGAAACTGGGACAAACCTCCAATAAACAAAGGGTCTGATCTGTTATAAGCCGATTTAGACTAATCAAATCATGGTTTTAAAACAAGTTAAAATAAGGGAGGAAGATTTATGGTTCAATTTAAGGGTGTCAAAGTTGAGTCTAAACTGAAAACCGAAATCGACTCAGCCTGAATCGGCCCGAACCAAATTGGACCAAAATCTTGTTGGGCCAGATTCGGGCTGAGGTATAGAAAATGTTTTGGTCTGGACTAGTCCAATGGGCAGTCTAAAACCAGACAAATTAGACCAAAACCAATAATAGTCCAAACCAAACCAAACGGGAATTAAACAAAAAAGACACCCTATCCCCAGCATGATTTCTGTCTTTCTAGATTCCTTATCTCACCCCTATTCGCCGGCCTCTTCCCTCTCCCCTTCTTACCCCTATCTTTCTGAATTTATGTTTATTGTTAGAAGAGAAATATCAAAGAGAAAAGAGAGTGGGGTGGTAGTTGCTAACATGATTATTAATGGTCTAACCATTGAATCCAAACCAAACTTAGCCATTACCAGCCCGACAAGTCAGCCCAATAGGACAACGAAACATGAACAAACTGATAGCTATATCAATTACAAGTTGGGTTTATTAGTCCGATAACATATTGGACTCGACTCAGGCTGCACCTGTCAATTCTGACATCAAAATGGCCCAGCCCAAATTGGATAAAATCAATCCATTAACACCTGCCTCCAATCCCTTGATCCACACCATATCAAACCCTTGCATTTCTACATCATGTAATTGAAGGAGAAGAAGTAGAAGACGAATAAGGAGAAGAAGAAGATGAGGTAGGAGAAGAAAAAGATGAAGAGGGAGAAGAGGAAAAAGCGGCGCTGGCGAGGGCAAGTCTCCAAGAAACAAATATTAGGGTTCAATTGAAAGAAATATATATACAAAATATTTATACATAAATTAGACATAACATAATAAATAAATCAATTGGGGGTCGAGCTGGGCAGAGCAGGGCTCAGCCCGGCTTCAATCCAGACCCGACCTGATTCTGTCAAGGTTTATTAAAAATTGAAACCAAACCCGGCTTTTTCAGAGTTCAGGACGAGTTTGACTCTGCCCAAACTCAGGACAAGTTTGAACGGATTAGGATTATTAGGATGAAACTTGCACCCTTGACAATGGACGCTGATGAGACGGCCTTAACATCTAAAATAGAAAAGCATTTAAAAACAAAATTGGGTCCCTCCACCACGTGAGGTGAAAAGGAAACCTCATAAATTTGACCATTCAGCGGCCTCTTCTCTATTCCAACCAACCCTCAACGATTGAAGTCAATTCCCATCTCATACCAGGAAACTGCAATTTCCAAAAACACACCTCATCGTTGGCTAGCTGATGACCGACCCTTCCCGCAGTGGAACCCACGTGCCTTCAAGGTCTCTGGTTCTTGGAAGTTGTCTTATACATTTTTTCTCGTAAACAATTTGGAATCCAGTTGGACACCAAGAGCCCCCTTTATTAGCTTCGCGTTTTGCAGATTGAAGCAGGATATATATAAGAAGAAAGAGATCTCCTTTTGTTATTCCCAGATTGACATCGAGAGGGGGTGAATCAGTGACCACTAAAATTCTTTCCATTATAATGGTTATGGCCTGATGCTATGTAAGTGGCTGCCAAGAGCTGATGATCACTTTATGCTGTACTGCTTTGAACTGACTACTTGAGATTCTCACAATCAATTCATCAAACATATTTCATACGCACACCAATCACACACCCACAGGTATCCATACCAGGGGCTTGGCCAACCAAGTGTGTACACTCAGACCTGCAGCACACAGACTTCTATTCCAAACACAATATAACATCTACAGAATACACAGTATAACGTGGTTCACCAATCACACACTGTGATGGCTACTCCACGGGGCAATACCCTAACCAAGGTTTCGTATATACCCAATACTCAATAGTAATGCTACGGTTGCACCTACAACCCCGATGCTACAACATCAACCGCATTCACAGCTACAACTGTGTCCTAGGCATCAACCCCAACTCCAGTCAAGCACCCACTTGACAGGTCATACAAATATGTACATCAAATGATTACAAACTCTTCCCATATGGCACTAATACAATAAATAGGGTTTGTGTGCGAGTTTACCTCCTGGCCTTGCTCACTACTGATACAAGCCTCTCTGTGCTAGCATCTCGGCCTCTTATCGGGCTGCACAGCTCATTCTTCACCACAATGACTCCATTGAACACTCACAACAGGTCCACACACTCTCTTCAAGCTTCAACGAAGCTTTCATTGCCTCACATAGGCAGTAGGAGTCTCTCTCTCTCTTGGAGAAGCTTCAATGGAGGGTTTCCTTCAAAATCACCATTAGAGGCCTTCTGCTCGAGCTCAAACTACTCCCAAAGTATTCTACTCGGAAAATCCTTCAGTTTGATATATTATGGGTCTCAATCTGACATCGGACGGCCGAGATATCATCAAAAGAATTTCGGCAAATCACAACATTCCAAATGGAATCTTTCAGCATGATTCTATGCGCCGCGATGCACATAATCATTTCCGCCTCTGACGTACTGTACGCCTTTGTCGATTTTTGATTGGCGGAGAGGAGATCTTCTGATTTTGACCGCTGGATCGGTCAGATCCCGTTAGCGAAACTCTGCGCCACTTGAAGCCTTCAGATTGCAATCTTCACTTCGGCATTTCATCGAACAGATGATGCGCGCAGCTACCTGCACACGGGTGCTGTGCGCGCGGCTGGTGCTGTGCTCGCGGAAGGTGTTGTGCACGCGGCTACCTGCTGTGCACTCGGCTGGTGCTGTGCGCACGGCTAGTGCTGTGCACGCGGCTACCTGTTGTGCGCACGCAGCTACCTGCTGTGCACTCGGCTGGTGCTGTGCGCGGGGCTGCCTGCTGTACACTCAGCTGGTGCTGTGCGCGCGGCTGGTGTTGTGCACGCGGCTACCTGCTGTGCACTCGGCTGGTCTTGTCTGGCCGCGGCGCTTGCGCGGCGGTGCTTGTCGGTGCGGCGCGCGGTCTTGGGCGCGGGGGGCGGGCCGTGCACTAAGACTGGTCGTGTCGCGGCGCGGCTATTATTCCGGGGCGCGGCTGTCTGTTGTGCACGCGGCAGGTGCTGTGCGCATGGCTCCCTCCATGTGCGTGGCATCAGCTGTGCAGTGCGCATGGCCCTGGCATGTGCATGTTGCTGGGCATGCTGACATGGCCTGTTGGCTGGTGCCGCGGGCATCGGCCCTGTTGGCCTGGGCTGGCTGCCATGCTGGCCTGGCCACCCAAAGTGGGACCCACCTGGTCCCCACCCATTCTCGCTCCTCTTTCTCTCTCCTCTATTTTCTCTCTCTTCTTTCTCTCTCTTCATCTGGGCTTTTTCATCAGCTGAACTGCATTCTCTTCGACTGCTACATCAACCCAGTCACCCTGTCTTGACTGCCCAGTCACCCTGTCTGTCAGAGAGTCCTACAGACACTCTCTCTCCTCTTTCTTTCTCATATAGGAGTTGTCCACCTGTCCAACCATGCTTGCTGCTGTTTGGACTGTCTGCTGTGCCTGTTGAGCTGTCCACTCAGTCTACTGTGCTATCCACTCAGTCCGATGTGCCTGCTGAGTTGTCTAGAGGTTGTCAACAATGACAACACATACAATACAAAGTTGCTGACAACATCACAACTTGGCCAAGGTTCCAACACCTTTTACATCTCTGCAATTCCTACTATTTATTACCACTGCAGCTTCATGGCTCAACTGACACAAGCATCCTCCTCTGCCTCATCTGGATCTTGCAATTACGAAGTGTTTCTCAACTTCCGGGGTAAAGACACTGGCAATAATTTCATTGGTTTTCTTTACACAGCTCTGGAAGATAGTGGAATTACTGTTTTCATTGATAGTGAAGAATTTTGGATCGAAGAAGCCATTTCCCCAGCCCTCCTTATGAGTGATAGAGAGTTCCAAAATTTCGATCCCTGTCTTCTCCAAAGATTATGCTTCTACCAAAGGCTGCCCACAGGAGCTTTCCCAGATAGTTCATTATCACAAATCCGACAGTCAAATAATCTTGCCCATATTCTTTGACGTTGAACGAGCACATGTTAGGAATCAGACTGGAAGTTTTGCAGGATCATTCCAAGAACATGAGAAGAAATTTAAGCCCGATATTGTAGAGAGCTGGAAGGAAGCTTTGAGAGTGGTGGGGAATCTGCAGAAGGGATGGGTTCTTGAGGAAGATGTGAATTGGTGAGTCTCAATCCCACAAAGTTGATCTCCAGGCATCTTATTAGCATATCTTAGACTTAAAAGGATTATCTTTTTATTTCATTTCATTAGCACCAACTATATATTTTTGGAATTTTTATGCAGGATATAATAGCTCTAACTCACTTTGAATTAGAATAAATTAGTGACTTAGTTTTTATTGATGCTCTGTTATCACTCCTATGGTATTTGTTTTTATGTTGGTGCAAACACATATGACCTAAACCTAAAGCCGCCGCACCCTTTACTTTGTATATAAGGGAACATATTTATGACTTTGAATCTTACCAAATCTCATTAGGGTTTATTGTTAGAATATTATGAGTTTAGGGTTTCAATGAAACTCATTCAAACCCATTCAAATCCCATACAGTTGTCCTAGAGCACAATAGAGAAATCATAAACTATGAATCATAAAGACATACCTGTCTGTGAAGAGATTAATTCCATACGCTCCACGACGCTCCAAGCTTTGATCGAAATCCCTCGGCTACAGTCTTTTGATCGAAATCCCTCGGCTACAGTCTTCCACAGCCTCCAGAGGATATCCAGAAATCATCTCTTGCTAATGGGTGCAGAGAACTGATTAACCGTGGTTGTGGGGACTCTAACTCTGTATTTATAGAATACAGATGTAACCCTAAAACCCTTCCCACAATAGAATTAGGGTTACCAAACCTATCTCATACCGTGTGACGAATCAAACCAAACCGGTTATACCATGTCAATCAGATTCCCATTGAATTAACTAGTTTAGGTAATTAATTAAGCCCACATAAATCTAACAATCTCCCACTTGGGATATATTAATTACAAAACTATCGTTAACCAGTGTGGCCACGGAATCCAACACACTAAATCGTCACTAACTTTGAAACATCCATCAAGCTTTCCAATGCGAGCAACAACGAATAATACACCTTAACGTATGGTGTATAAACTTCTGTCAGCCACAACAGAGGTCTACTCAATACATGAATCGTCTGAGATAATGCATGAAACTAAACTCCCATGCAAGTCCAAACTTGATTAAAAAAACCTTAATCAAAATGCCCCAAAACCTTTATGGGCAACTTAACATGGTATTTAAATATTCCAGAATTATAATACCACACTTTGGCTAGACACCGCCTTTAAATCTTTGGCTAAATACTGCCTTGAAACTTTGGCTAAATACTGCCTTGAAACTTTGGTTAAATACTGCCTTGAAACTTTGGCTAAATACTGCCTCATATCTGTGACATGTCAAACACATAACTATGTATGCAAAATGGCAATAACGTAAATGCTAATATAAACAAAAACATAGTTATAAAAAACTGTACCATCAAACCATGAGCAATACAATCAAGCACAGTAAGCAATGTGAAAACACAAGTATAAACATAAAGAGTCTCCCACTGATTAAGCATATCTAGAGACTCCCACTGATTCCCAGATCTTTGGCCACTTAAGCCTCTAATAAAATTATTTGTTTTCATTCATTCTTATATTGGACATACCGTCCCTTAAAGACTCCCACTGACAAAACCTTCGTCTGAGAATCTACAACGATATAAAATCTTTTAACATCTTTCTTACTTGAAGTGATTCGATCTCCATTATACTTTGAAATACTAGATTTCATATTATTCTTTGAGAAGAACACAGCTGAACCACTGTCCGAATACATCTCAATAGATTTAGAAGTGGAGTCTACAATCTCCAAATTAGAGAATAAATTTTCACATAAAATATCTTGCTTGTTATCTTTACTTAGAGTTACAAAACCCTATCACCATGACAATGAACCTTGAAGTTGATTTCTTATCATCAATACAATCATTATAAATTACATCAAAATAGCCTAGAGTGTCACTACTTTTATAAATGAACTTATGATCTTTGGTCCTCTGCATGTACTGCATGACCTTCCTTTTCCCCATTGTCCAAGAAACTATACCAAAGATCCAACCGAAAACATCCTATGACACTCAATGAAAAGGCTATATGAAAATATTACAACCTTAAACATATATCAAGCTCTTTACTGCATTGTAAATGCTAATACTCAGTATCATTCTTTGTTTACAATTCTGTCAATTTATCTCCTTTACTGATCTTAGCATCAACAACTTACTAGTTATACATGCATACTGAACCATTCAAAAAAACGAACAATATTTATACTTTGAGATAAATCCAGAATTTTATTTATCCTGTCACGAACAAACTCAATTCCAGGTACAAAGGTACTTGCTCATACAGTTTTACATGTCGAAGTTATCAGACAGAAGAATATTGATTTCAATTAGTAAACCATGTCACTACAGGCCAATGAAAACCATCAACGCACATGACAAGGAAATGAATCCACTCCCACTGACCTATAGATATATATACAATGATCAATGACAATCTCCACAAAGTTGAAAGAAGATACAACCCTGTCAACCTTTAAATACCATTATTCGGATACCCGTTTAATCCACAGATTGACTTTATAAGTCTATAAAATATATCTTCTTTATTCTTACCACAAAACCTTGTGATTAAAATATATAAACATTTTCTTCAAGATTTTCTTTGATCAAAACGATCTTTACATCTACCTGATGTAACTCCAAAATAAAATGAGCAACTAAGACCTTAAAATTAAAGTTCAATATTTTCTCTTCCCTTTGTGTGATTCCACTTTGCTTTCTCTTCACTTTGTGTGATTCCACTTTGCTTTCTCTTCCCTTTGTGTGATTCCACTTTGCTTTCTCTTCCCTTTGTGTGATTCCACTTTGCTATAAGTCTTACTTTATAGTAAACAATTCTCCCACTGGAATCATACATTTTCTTTGTATACCCATTTTTTAGCCTATGAGTACACCGCTCATTGATAAAAGCATAATTCCAAGTCTCGTCATTGTTCATAGACAACGACACATCCTTTATGATCATTAAACATTCAAGAGCAATTTCATTACGAATAACTTGCTCAAAATCATTAGGATTTTTTTTTTCATCACCAAAAACATCTATTTTGAAGTACAACATGTGATTGGATGAAATCACAAATCTACATGGTCCAGTATATCTCTTCATTACCTCATCTGGCTCTACTACTATGGCTGAAGCATTTCTAGTATCTCAACTGGTTGTTTCACACCCATTTTCAGGTGGTCTCATCAAACTTTAAGTTTCTTGGGTCTATTTTGACATCTCATATAACCACTCAATGTCCTAAAATAATCACTCTCCTACGAGTGTTATAAAATCATGTCAGTTTTACAGTCTCATAACAAGAAGATAACTTAAACTGAAACTGAAACTGAAAACTGACTAACTAGCACTCTATTAATAATATAGGCTGCAATATCAATTCTTTCCTTACAGGATTAAATATATTCTTAGGTTTTTGTAAACACTTGCTTAAATTTATCAGGGAATAAATCAGTATCACATGGTCTCCCAAAACTCTCTCATTCAGATTCAATAGTTTTAATTCTTTTAATAAAAAAAATTTCACCTTAATTTTTATTATTTGGAAAAACAACCATAGACTAAACTGTGACAAGAAGTCTTAGATGAAATCTCGATGTCCACCAATTCCAATAAATCCTTGTTGTGAATAACCTTCACTTACTTTAATCTTGTCATCTTCTCTTTTAATTAATTCTCACATATATACATGTAATAAACCTTGGAAAGAGAATTTCAGAATATTATTTTTTCTAATCTTTCTTTGGACAACAGTCATAAACCCTTATGATCAGGATGAAAGATTACAATATACAGTTTAACTTCTAAAGATAGAATAAATTAAAGATTAATGCTTAAGTATCCAATATACTGCTCCTTCTTGCTCAGAAGTTTCATAATCCTTATTCCTTTTTCACTTAAGCTGTCCAGCTATATAAATTTTTCCTTACATGTCCCTTCTGAGTCACTCTACAAGAATTTTATTCTACTTAGATCCATTTTATCTTGTAGTTTCTTAATGTCTAATTCTTTGTCATAAGATTTTTGACTATTTCATGAAAAATATTTTCTTTCTATGGGTTTTCCTACCCCTTTTACAACTTGCCTTTGTCTGAGTATATATTATGTACTATGACATTGGCATTCATATTTTTCTCTTTTCTTTGAACTTTTATCCTTAGTTCTTTCACTTGAGGGTTCACTATATTTTTAAGCACTATAAGTCACCAGGATCAGACTATACAGTTCTTGTGAGGAAGTGAAAAGTCTAAAATGTCACTTACATAGGTTTTAATGAACCTACAAATATTCATTTATCCTTGAGCTTATCATTAATACTTAACAGCTCTACCTTGTATTTCCTCACATTTCGAATACCATCTCTTATCATCAAAAACTGATACTGATGGACTTGAGTAATAAAACATCTCTCTGCCCCTTCTTGAAAAAACAAATCTTTCTTTGGATTTCTCAGAAAAAATCATTTTTCAATGTTTCTCATCTGAACATTGCTTTACTTGATCTTAAGGACTGAACACCCTAAGGATCAGAATACAATTTTTCTGTTGAGTATATCTAGGTTAAATAATCCTAGACTAGTTTATAGTTTCCATGCCAATTCATAAAACTGGCAGCCAAAGACAGGCATCTTAAAGTATTTAATCATTACATGTCCACAACAATGTAAATAACTGTAAGTCTATTAATACCAAATAAAATTAGCTAGCAAGAATATATATACATAACATGTGCAAGCTAATTAATATCTTTGAAAAGTCAATCGAACTACACACACATCCTTTGGGACAATATGTGCACTGGTCCTCTCAATATCTGTACAATAACTACGAAGAGATAATGACTTTCAAAAATCTCACCACCTTTGGGTGGATGAAGACTCCTAAAGCCACAATCCTTCAACCATGTGCATGAGTTATTTATTTTCTTTGACAACGCCACCTTTGGGTGAACAGTGTCATTCTTTGTTGCATCCATAAAAGTGAGAATTTATGTTAGTGTCACTTTTGTATAAACACTATATTTCCTTATAGTAGTTTGTAAATGCATAAATGCTAGATTTGAGCATATTATGCTAGAACTAAGGTTGCCACTTTGGTGGTCACACCATAATCCTCACACAATAGTTATAAATCTTAATTTGAATAAACTTGGACAATGTCACCTTTGGGTGAACATTATCAAAACTGAAGCATTTACAAATACATATTCTAGAATTTGAACACATCATAATAAAACAAGGTTGCCACTTTGGTGGTCACACCAAGTTCCACCATGATATGAACAAATCCTAAACTGCAGCTTATGTGCGATATTTATTTAACCATGAATGCTTTAAAATATAATTTTACAAGTCTAAACATTCATATGAACATGCACATTAGCTCAATCAATCAATTTTGTACAATAACTTTAAGAAAAATCAGTAAAAACATTGCAAATCGAGTTCCCATAGGGCATTTTTCCATAATAATATATTTTCCAATGCATCAAAATGTACCAAAATTTATACCAGATTGAAGATCATTAAAAACGGAGTCCAACAAAACAAGCCGGAGGTCAATTCGACATTCCTAGCTCCCACAAATCCAGTTTAAAGTCGGATTGTGAACGCAGTCAAAAAACTGCAAGCCAAACAGGCCTTAGATTCTGGACCGAAGATGAACCGCGGTCTGAACCAAAAACCGAACCGATCTGGCTAAACAAAATCTAACCCGGTTCAACCAAGTGGGTCACCGGGTCATAATGCCGGGTTTTCGGTTCGAACATCGGGTCATTTTTTTTTTTTTTTTTTGGTTTTTGGGGCGATCCACTGGGTCACAATACAAGGGTTTTGGGTCACCCCCACCGGGCCGGGATCCGGGTTTCGGGTCAGGACTGGGTCTGCCAGACGGGCTGGGTTTGCCAAGTCGGGCTGGCTTGGCCTGGGCCTGGGTTGGGCCAGCCCTGGCTGGGTCTGACTGGTCGGGCTGGCTTGGCCTGGGCCTGGGCTGGGCCAGCCCTGACCCGGCGATGACTCGGCGCCGTCAGAAACCTTTTTTTTTTATTTAAGCTTTTTTTTTTCTCCCACCCGCGAGTGCATCTCACTCGCGGATTTCGTCGGCGATTGCCGGCGCGTCCGGTGTCCGATGCCGGTGATTTTTATATCGCCGGCTCCGTCTCTTCGAGACCTTTCCAACGGTATATTGCTTAACTTATTTTATCGGTCGAAAAAAAAATTTCGTCGATAGAAAACTCTGTCAGATCTGATCGAGATTTGATCCAGAACTTGAGAAAAAATTCTCTTTTAATTTAATCATTCATTATCAGTCTTTATAATCGATCTTTATCGATTCTAGGTCTGTATGGTTGGCTCTGATACCAACTGTTAGAATCTTATGAGTTTAGGGTTTCAATGAAACTCATTCAAACCCATTCCAATCACATACAGTTGCCTTAGAGCACAATAGAGAAATCATAAACTATGAATCATAAAGACATACCTGTCTATGAAGAGATTAATTTCATACGCTCCACGACGCTCCAAGCTTTGATCGAAATCCCTCGGCTACAGTCTTTTGATCGAAATCCCTCGGCTACAGTCTTCCACAGCCTCCAGAGGATATCCAGAAATCATCTCTTGCTAATAGGTGCAGAGAACTGATTAACCGTGACTGTGGAGACTCTAACCCTGTATTTATAGAATACAGATGTAACCCTAAAACCCTTCCCACAATAGAATTAGGGTTACCAAACATATCTCATACCGTGTGACGAACCAAACCAAACCGGTTATACCATGTCAATCAGATTCCCACTGAATTAACTAGTTTAGGTAATTAATTAAGCCCACATAAATCTAACATTTATTTCTTCCATTACATCAAAACTCTAAATTTTATTTGTTCTTTTATTATTAGGTATTTTGATCTCATTAGTTGTTGTTGTGATTTTACTTTGATTTGAAATGATTGCAGGAATCAAGCAAAACTAGTTGAATTAGTTGTCGAAAGGGTTCTGTCTAAACTGATCAAAAGCACTCAATTGGTTGAATGTTAATACCCTAATTGAATAGATACATATTTAAATAATATGCCATCTTTATAAAATTTTGGCTCCAATGATATTCAGTTCATGGGAATCTATAGTTTCGACGGGCATTTGGAAGACAACTATTGCCATGACTGTTTACAATCACATCCTTTTAATCTTCAAGGAGCATAGATTTCTTCTACATGTACATAAGAGAACAAGCAACCCGCTACATGGGCCCAAGCGCTTCGGATCAATGCATGGATCCCGTCTGGTTCTTAATCTAGTCCCTCAGATCCTTCGTGCTCCCGTATGGTCCCCGAATTTTATTTTGTTCAATGTTGTAATCTAGGTTCTGCCTTTGGTGGCTTAGTTTTATTTGGACTTCTGCCATTGTTTTTGTCCATTTCTGTTTTTACTCCCATCTTTTTATGATTCAGTTTGCTTGTGTTTTCATTTATGGTTTTTAATAAATTATCTATTTACCTAGAAAAAAATAAAATAAAACAACGCAATGCATGGGTCAAAGCAATCTTAAAGATATCTTCTAAACAGATTTTGACATAGGTGATATGATATTTTAGGAAAAAAATTGATAGAACAAAGACTTTGCAAAGGAAAAGTTCTTTATGTTGTTCCTGATGATATGGATAGTCAAGAATAGGTAGATTTGGCTCGTAATTTCAATCGGTTTGGTCAATAAAGTAGGATCATAATAATAACTAAAGAGAAACATATTCTGAATACGGTTAAAGTTGATAAAGTTAATATATACAAGCAACAAGTGCTTGATCATGGGCAATCTCTTCAATTATTTAGCTGGCATGCATTTTGAAAAAACCTACCTCTTGAAGACTACTTGCAACTTATATGTACTCTAGTAGTTGTAACTGAGGTATACATGCCTTTAAAGTAATCATATGAAATAAGGAGGGTCAATTTTTGAATCCCAATTTAACACTCCAACGAGCAGGAAGTCTAATGAGTAGAGGACATGGCCTCCTCAATAAGACCAACCCCGAGGTGGGTTCCCACTATAGAATCGATTCCTTGTTCCCATTTTTTCTCCGTTCTCCTCTATTTTCTCTCTTTTTTCTTTGATCCGAACTTAAGATTTGTATGCATGCACGTATCATATAATGAATATCTTGCAATATTTGAATCCGCATATAGTTTTGTATTTCCCCACATCTCTTCGAACATATACGACATGGTGCCATATATTTTGGAAGTTAGCTCTCTTCTAAATTCCAAATCGATTGTACTTGCTGAAGTTGATTAAGTTTCCTTGTGCTCTAATAAAATTTGTTTGAGTCTACAACAATATATTAATTACTCATACTAATTAGAGGGCCAAAGCTCTGGTGGTTTGGGTATAACTTGGGATTGTACAGTCCCCCCAAATTGTTGTGGCCAAAGACAAAGACGACTTACAATACAATCTTAAGCTGTCGGAAGGATCCTCCGATGCGCGGCAGTGCTGGATCCAACGACTGGGTATGCATCGGGACACACATCCGATGGTGTCTGCGGTAACATCCATCTTTCCATGCAATCACGCAACAGAGGATTTGGATCCCTTAGGCTAGGCTAGCGGGTGCACATTCAAAATTATTAGCTTGTATCCTAGATTGGAATTGTACTCGTCTATATATTTTGATAGAAAAACATTCCAAAGCGAAAACGATCAAGCAACTTCTCTACGGAGTTTCCGAGACTAGGTGGGTCTGCATGTTTCATGGCACCTTCATAGTTATGCGAAAACTCATTCACAAATGTATTTGCTGCAATGGAGACGATACTATCGTAATTGAGCTGTGTATTATTGTAGTATTGTTGTAACATGTGAGTATGATATGCTTTATATATTGAATGGGCTTATATACTTACTAAAATACTCTACATTTTTTTAGAGGTAAATCATCCTCCTATACATTCTATGATCCATAACATAACATTATCCATCACCTAGTTTCACATAATCAGTGCAAGTCGATCCCTCCCACCACGCGAGGATCTTCGCAGGACCACAATCATTTTCTACATTGTGGGTGTGGGGTCGGGTTTCATGAATATGTTGGGTTGTGTCTTGTATTCTGTGGGCTCCACACAATTAATAGAGTTATACTTGTATTAGGGTTTGGTCTATTACATGTATGGGATAAACTTATATTTGTGGTGTGATTGGGGTTTCTAGGTTTCCCAATATATTGTCTCTGTGTGGGAAAACCTAGGTAAGGCTGGGTGACAGCTGTGAGGCTGACAGGAGAACACTCTGTCAGGTGGAGAGTTGTAGAGGTTTCTTGGCAATAAAGAATTCTCTTTTTTTCCGTAGACGTAGGCATCCCACAATGGGGTGTTGAACCACGTTAATCTTCGTGTTTTTTCTTTCTGTTTGCGTCTCCGATCCTAACAAGTGGTATCAGAGCTAGAGTTCTTTGAAGAACGAAGGAGGTACGCAGTATGAAGAAGAAGAAAAAAAAAGGGGGGGGATTTGAATCCCGGCACGGTACACATAATGGCCAGTTGATGTTGTACCGTGGGTAAAGAAGGACTGGTGGGCTGCAGTGACGAGTCGGTTCTCTAGGTCTGCGCTGGAGGTGCAGAGGTGAGAGGCTCTAGTTCCAGGTGTATCTGGAGCTGCAGCAGGCTGTGTGTGATGTTATCTTTCCGGTGATGTTGTGGCAGTGGAAGAGGTAGAGTCACATCACTTTGTACAGCGGTGAGCTGTACAGGACACCCGAACTGGGTATAGGCTATGTCCGTTTGGGTGTAGCGGTTTGATAGAGATGGGTTTATAGACTCAACGTCAACGGGTTCTTCTTCAAGGTGGTTTGCAGAATTCAAGCCAAGTGGAGATTTATTGGGTTGTGTCTTGTATTCTGTGGGGTCCATACAATTAATAGAGTTGGACTTGTATTAGGGTTTGGTCTATTACATGTATGGGATAAACTTATAATTGTGGTGGGATTGGGGTTTCTAGGTTTCCCTATATATTGTCTCTGTGTGGAAAAACCTAGGTAAGGCTAGGTGACAACTGTGAGGCTGATAGAGGAGAACACTCTGTCAGGTGGAGAGTTGTAGAGGTTTCTTGATAATAAAGAATTCTTTTTTTCTCCGTGGACGTAGGCATCCCACAATGAGGTGTTGAACCACGTTAATCTTCGTGTTTTTTCTTTCTGTTTGCGTCTCTGATCCTAACAGAATACTCTCCTAAAGGGTACCCATGTGCTATGTGGAGAGGCTGGAACTGGGGAAAGAGATTTTTTTTTTCTTTTTAAAATAAAGGGTAATTTACACCAGAGGTATCCAACGTTTTGAGAAATCATACCAGAGATACCTCTTCTCATATTTCCAACATTAACTCTATCTAATGTTGGCATCTTCTAAGTTAACCATTAGATCTACCTCAAACTTTCAGGGACCGATCGTTTCTTGTTGAACTACCCTTATTTGGTGCCTGATCGTTGGTACATCCGTCGAAAAAGTAGCAAGTTGGGGTGCAGAGTATTCACCGGAGGTGCATACCATAGTCAAGATCTGTGACTTGGTGATGAGCAACTGTCGGTGAAGAAGGATCACGGGAGAGGACAGGGGCATGAGAAGGGGTGGGCAATTAAGATAGCGATGAGCACCTAGGAATCCGAGTGGTGAGTAATTGCGGTAAGGGGATGGTGAGAGCTTGAACCAAAGGGCACCAAGAAAATTATGCTAAACGGGGGTAAATTTGAAAGTACAAAAATAGAAGGTACCTCAAATGTAATATTTTTGAAACGTCAGGTACCTCTGGTATAATTTCTCAAAACTTCAAGTACACCTGATATGATTTTTGAAACATGAGATACCTGTTGTATAATTTCTCGAAACGTCAAATACCTCTGGTATAATTTACCCTAAAATAAATAAACACTTTGGGATCCGCATCGTCTCCTCCCAGTGGTTTGGGAGGACAGTGGCAACCTATCCCGGATGGTTGTCACGTGGCTCTCGGTGAATCCGAGACCCACATCCGAGCCGACATCCAGCCGACAAGCCAAACTGACAGAGGGTGTCGGCTCGGACGTGGGTCTCGGATTCACCGAGAGCTACGTGGTAACCATCCGAGATAGGTTGCCACTATCCTTCCAAAACCACTGAGAGGAGATGTAAATCTAACACTTTGAGGACAAAGGCCAAGAGATGAAAGTCAAGAGACCTGCCAAGAAAGACTTCAGAATTTTAGAATAAAAAGAATGATAACAGGACAAAGATTGATTGGTTTTTTTTTTTTTTTCTTTTTTTTTTGTGATAAAACGGACAAAAACTGAGAAAGGGAAGGCAAGTGACTCGCCAGGTTTTTAGAATAAACAAAAATTTAGGATTAGAGTGTAACGTGGATGACCTCTCAGTTAAAAGCAGAAAGAAAAAAGATCACCTCGTAGATCTACGAAGGTTTTCGAGATACTTCGAAAGCACAACATGAGGCTCGACGGACCTCAAATTCTTTATGGGGGTAGTAATTGAAAAGTTCTTGGGGTTTGTTATTACAAAAGATGGAATCACATTTGACCCAACCAAAACTAAAGCCATCCTTGGAATGAAACCACCAACTAACCTCTGGCAAATAACTTTGCTTTTAATTTTCTGAAATTAATAAAATAGCCATGGTTGATAAGAGATCTAAAAATTAACCAACTCATCTCTTCCCTTTTAAAACACAATGACCATAGGCTCGCACATGAAGGGCTGACATCAACCTAGTTGTTGTTATTATTATTATTATTATTATTATTATTATTTAATGAGTGATGCCACCGTGGTTAGGCATCTTAGTTTTCGAGTGCAATTAACCTACATATTTTACCCAAAAAAAAAAACCTACATGTACAAATGTAGGTTGCATAGCATCTGATCAGTGTTTATAGGTGCGGTACCAATTTTGGGATTCAAATCGTCTCCTACGACAGTAGGGTTCCAACAGGAATCTAAGGGTTGGAATTCAGATGGCGCACATACCAACACATCGGTATGAACGCCAACTGAAATCTAGCCCTTGGCAGCCCGCAAGTGCACAGGAGAGAATTTTTAAGGGATACAGTGCTCACTTAATACGGACGATGATTGGGTCTCATGCAGCATACATATAGGTGTAGGTGTCCCCATCCAAATTTTCAACTATACTAGTACAATTTCAATATTTTAACATGTATCGTAATATAGAATACTTACTCAATGGCGGATATCATTTGTATATACAAGATTCTAACAACATCTCATATATACTTAATCATTGGGAGATGTGATATGTTATAACCTTAATTAATGCATCAAACCTATCTTATCTTGGCACATCCGTGAATGTTTTGTTGCTTTGGTGGGCTTGTCCTAGTCCAAGCCTTAACCCAGAGCTCGGCCACCATAGCCCAAGCCTATATTTTTTGGGCCCAGACCAACCCAAGGAGTAATATGGTCCATTCGTGCATGGAAATTTTAAGCTGGCTTTGGGGCCAAGTTGCATCCCTAGTTTTTTTTTTTCCCCGTAAATTCTCAATCTCTTCTCTTCATTTCTAGTTCCATCTCCATACTTTGAAGCACCGAACAAGATATGAAAATGAAATTTATTTATTTTTTTATTCAATTTTGTTATTTTATTTTGATTTGGATCGAAATTTAAGGGTTTTTTTTTTTCAAATTTTCTTTTGAATTTTATAAGTTTCATCACAACCAAATCCTCTCCTGCGGCCCTGCCGCCTGCCAAGAGCCGGATTTCAGCCGACCTACCCCCCAATGTATTGGCAGGCAGCCAGACCGAACCCCGGTCCTTGGATCTGCGGCAGGAACCTCCTGCCGCAGGAGACGATTTGGATCCAGTTTCATCTACCATGGATCTGTCTTATTCCTATTTTGTCCCTTCCTTTCGGGAGTCCTTTGTATTTGAATCAAGGTTAACTATTAACTCTCTTCTTTACTCTTGTTAGACTTGAGAAGCTAAATATTAATTAACATTTGATCCTATGTCACCCTGAATAAGAAATGATTATAAAATCGAGTTCACCTGCTCTACTTATTTAATAAGTATGGTAATGACTGTGTTGGGTTTTTTTTTTTTTATTCTAAATTAATTAGAAAGTGTGATGAATTTTACAACACAATCGGCCTTAAGAAATCTGATAAATTTTTACTTTCAATCCCTTTATTTTACGGGTTTATGATGACAAAGGATTGTTTAGCACGATTTGAAACAGAGGGAGGGACTGGTTATCAGCATGTAACTTAAATTGGATTTGGATTTGTAGGCATCTGTTTATTTTGATCGAAGAACACTCCTGAGCGAAGATAATCAGGCAACTTCTTTGTAGAGGTTCTGATGCTGAGTGGGTTCACGCCCTTCATTATAGCTTCACAGTTATATGGAAGCTCACTCATAGACATACTTGCCACGTTGCACAATCCCATTGTAATTGAGTTTTGTATTATCGTAGCATTATTGTAACATGGGAGTGTGAAACACTTTATAAAACACTCCACCCTTTTTTGGGGTTAAATCATCTCGTTTAGTACCTGATTTGACATATTCTATGATCCATAACATAACATTCTCAATTACTAGTTACCCATGTGCCATGTGAAGAGCGTGGAACTGGCAAGATGAAGCTTTTTTTTTATTTTTTAAGAATAAAGAACCATTGTGAGGACACCCAGAGAGGAAAGGCGAGAGACTAGCTAAGAAAAACTCTGGAAATTTATAATAAAAAAAGACTTAGGATAAAAACAGAGAGAGGGAAGACGAGAGACTCACTAAACTTTTAGAATAAACAAAGGCATGGGATTATGGTCAAATAGTTTGCTTTTAATTATTTAAAATTACTAAAATATCCTTGGCTGATAGGACACCTAAGAATCACGCAATCCGTGGTCAAAAATAAAATTTTAATTTCAATCCCCATATTTTATCAGCATGTAACCTATATTGGAATTGGAATTGTTCTGATCAGTTCATTTTGATGGAAGAATATTTTGGATTAAAGATGGTCAAACAACATTTCTGTGGAGGTTTGGAAGCCAGAATCTATTAGTTAAAATTTGTTTTAAACGCGTACTGTGTTATCATATTATATTCAATCGTTTAATAAGTATATTGCTGTAATGATCTTAAAAATATTTTAAAATATTTCATACTCAAGCCTTGTGATTTAAAACACGTACTGTACCGTATCCGTATTTTAATTTGCATCTTTAATGTGTAATGAATTGATTAATCGCACATTATTTAATATTCTTATTACCTTCTATATGTAATTGATGTAGGATTAAAAGTTGTCACTTCCTCATAATTACTTCCAAATTCATTACTTTATTTAATCTTTAAGGTGGGGTATGGGTTGTGGGCTGTGGGTCATAACAAATGTATATTTTAGGCTATGATAGAGCGTGTTCTCTCTCTCTCTCTCTCTCTCTCTCTCTCTCTCTCTCTCTCTCTCTCTCTCTCTATATATATATATATATATATATATATATATATATATATATATATATATATATATATATATATATATATATATATATAT
This sequence comes from Protea cynaroides, assembly GCA_028583415.1. Classification (NCBI taxonomy): domain Eukaryota; kingdom Viridiplantae; phylum Streptophyta; class Magnoliopsida; order Proteales; family Proteaceae; genus Protea; species Protea cynaroides. Next base: position 55,757,154 of record CM053267.1, on the reverse strand, counting down.
ATATGGATTCATTCTTAGAGTCTTAGACAAACATAAAACATTAATTAACTACTTGAGTGAAGATAATTCTCACCGTTTTATGGCCAAACATAACATAAATGTCATATGTTCTCTTTGATTTAGGTATAATTATTCAATTTATGGGAATATATTGTCATTTTTTTCACCGTACCGTATTATATCTGATCCGTTTAAAACTCGTATTATCCTTTTTTTTCTTTCTTAGAATGTTTGACTTTTTTTTATTGTACCGTTTTTGTTTTGTTCTGTTTAAATTTTTTTTTTTTTTTTTTTTTTAACTAACATCAGCATGTACTTGTCTTCTCCTTAAGATCCCATCATGTCCATATCCAATAGATTTCATGTTCTAGAAGTGAATCTCACACTATATCCAGGGATCCTGAAAACGTACATTGCACATAAAAGTGATTCAATCTCGTTTTTCGTGTATGATTTTCATGCAGTTTGCTACTGTTTGCATGTTTCATCGTTGAATATTCTGTCATTATTTCTCACAACAATAAATCATCAATGGCTGATGCCAGTTGGTAATGCGATGACTATTCAGCATCATACAATTCTTTTTTCTTTTTTTTTTCTTTTTTTAGTGTGTGACATGTGACTGGAAGAGGGAATCGAGAGACTCGCTAAATTTTTAGAATAAATAAAGACTTGAGCTTATGAGATTATGGTCAAATAACTTTGCTTTTAATTATCTAAAATTAATAAAATACTGCCCAATAATATCACACAAGACAACGTACTGCGTGAGACTGTCAAGGCCCTTTTGATATATATCATTGGGCTAGGGCCATAGGCGGCAGGGCTTTTTCAATAGGTGAGGTCATACAAAATGGGATTCAAATCGTCTCTGCGGCAGGAGGTTCCTGCCGCAGATCCAAGGGTCGGGGTTCGGTCTGGTCGCCTGCCAATACATTGGGGGGTGGGCCGACTGAAATCCGGCCCTTGACAGGCGGCAGGACCACAGGAGAGGATTTGGTTGCTACAAAATGCCATTAACTTGCAATCACCAAAACCGTACTTCATCTGTGGCTGCTGACCGATCTCAAGGGTCAGGTTTTCCCTTTCCCACATATCTCTGCTTCGTGGAAGCTGTCTACTGCTTTCTTCATGAAATAAATTCGTAGACCCCGACAACTCCTTATTAGTCTTGCGGTTTCCACATTGAAGCAGGATATATATAAGGAAGAAATCTCCTTTAAAATTTCTGCAACTCTTAGCATTATTGCCACTGCAGCTACATGGCTGAACCGACCAACCATTCCCCTCTGCCTTTTCGTCTGGATCTTTCAAACATGATCTATTTATCAGTTACAAGCAAGAAGATACTGCCAATAATATCACCGGTTTCCTTCACAAAGCTCTGAAAGATCGTGGAATCGATGCCTTCATTGATAGTAAAAATTAGTGGTTCGGAAAAGCCATGGGCCCGGCCCTACAATGTGCAATTCCGGGGGCCAAAATCCAGATCCCTGTCTTCTCTAGTGGTTATTTGGATAGCAAATGGTGCATGTGGGAATTTGCTCAGATAGTTGAATGTCACAGATCCAATGGTTAATTGATCGTGCCTATGTTCTACTACCTTAACCCATCACATGTTCGTTTTGTGTCTGAAAGTTTTGAAGAATTATTTAAGGATCACGAGAATAATTTTGGGGTCAATGTCATAAAGAATCGGAGGGATGCTTTGGATTTAATAGGGGATTTGAAAGGGGAAGTTGTTGACAACAATCAGTAAGTCTTAATCCCAAAAACTTCTATTGAATTTATTTTTATTATAAAATATTAAACTTAATAGAATCGACTTTGTATTTCATTTTCATCCTTTATTACCTTCCTTCCCTTCCCTCCCCTCCCATTAATATATATTTATATATTTTGATTCTTAAACTTTTGAAATAATTTCAACAGAATTACTTATCGTATCAAAATTAAAAATTGTCACTAAAAATATTTTTTATAGTTACAATTTTTTTTTTGTTGGGAATTGCCCTATGTTGGAAAATGTTGACATTTGAATACTTTAACACTTAAGATTTTAACGAAAATATTAATTTGTGTCTATAAAAATATTATCATTAATTTTCGATCCATTATTATTTAAATTGAATTATTCTAAATATGATGGATCGCAAAAATATGCCTACTGGTTTAGCAAACGTGGAAAATTTGATGCAACAGGAATAGGGGTCTTTTGTTGATCGATCATATTCATAATTTGATGGAACATATATGACTGATCTTGTATTTTACTCTTTCCCTTGTATTTCAAGTGGTTGAACATTTTTCTAGAATCATACCCATTTTTACATACCATTATAGGTATTTTGCATTGTTTAAAGCCCCAATATTATTAGGTACATCATTGTTTAAAGCCCCACATGGTTACTATTCAAGAATTTCATACACCTATACATTTTTCTTTTCTTTTTTTTTTTTTTTTTTTTTTTTTTTTTTTTTTGCTGTAGTCTTTATTAATTATTTTGGGAAAAGAATTCCACGATTTTTTTCCCAACACTGTGATCCATGACATAATACTTTCCATGCAACTAAACAGTGCAGTGCAGTGCTTAGTAGGACCTCATTCATTTTCCAGCTGGTTTGGGGCCCGGAGAGCATTGATACTCTCTTGGAGGGTACCCATGTGCCATGTTGAGAGGCTGGAACTAACGAATGAGATATTTTTTTTAGGATAATCATGTGTCATGTGGAAAATGTAGAACTAGGGAAGTGTTACAACTCAAGCCCAAGAGAGAACCCAATCCAAAAGATTAGTCTATTAGGTGGGAGAACCCCTAGACTTAAGAACCACACTTTGGTGTGTTTGGGATCCAATGTGGGATCATAACATTGCTAACCCATTTTCAAAGCCGACGCCTATGTCGGCCCACTCTAAACTACCCACTTTGAAGGGCTTTCACTCTGCTTCACCAGGTAACCTTTTCCCAAGTCGCTCCTTCTTTAGGTCGCCCCTTCCGCAGTGCCAGCCTCTCAATGAAAATACCAAATGTTACAACTCAAGCCCAAAGGAAAACCTAACCCAAAAGACTATCCTATTAGATGGAAGAACCCCAAAACTTGAACCACACTTTGGTGTGTATGGGATCCGATGTGGGATCATAACAGAAAGGAGTTCTTTTTTTTTTTCCAGAATAAATAACAAAAGATAGAGAAAAATCAAGAGACTTGCCAATAAAAGCTAGCAAGCCTTCACTGTTAACAACATCATTCATTGAATGATATAAAGAAAAACGATCCAAGGGTCTAAAATCTATATCCCTGTTTTCTCTAAACGTTATGCATGTGGATAGCCAATGGTGTTTGAGAGAACTCTCTCTGATAGTTCAATGCCATAGATCCAATAACGGTCAATTGATCCTACCCATATTCTTTGAGGTTTAGCCATCGGAAGTTAAGTACCAAATCGGAAGTTTTGAAGATGCATTTTGTAGTACAAGAATTTTATTATGCCCGATATCATAGACACTGAGGGAAGCTATGAAATTTGTGAGAATTTGACCGGAGAAGTTATTGAAAAAACTACATGACTGTCCATCCCATTAAACTTCTATTAATTGAAGGTAGTCTCACTATCATATCTTAAAACTTCTACTAAGAGTAATATTTATTTGTCAAGATAAATATTTTCATTAATTTTCTATCCATTATTGTTTATATATAATGAATTATTCTAGAAATGATGATCAATATGATATACAAATAAATACATACTTGTATTATATAAAAAAAATACAAGAAGGAAATACTTTGACTGACCATAGTTATAATTTGGTGCAACATCTTTGGCTGATCAAGTGTTAGACCCTTCCCCTTTATCTCAATTGTTTCATGATTTTTTCAACAATCAAACCTGTATTGACATACCATCATGGTTGTTGGGTTTACCATAGAAATTCAATTTTCCTAAAATGATGAAAAATAGTTAATAGCTTAATTAATTTAGGATCCCTTTGGTATGAATTACAGAACCAATATTAGAATACATTATGATATATGTAGTTGTTTGGTATGATTTATGATATTTTTTTTATATTTAAAATAAATTAATATAATCTAAAATCTAGAAATAGATTAGAAGGTGTTTATCATTATTGTGTTAATATATTATCACTTTTTTATATCTAGTGGTAATACACGGTTATTATTTATTACTCATAATTTATTTTCATAAAAAAATATTATTTTCGTAAATGATTTATTATAAATAACTCATAAGCATAATTATAAATTATACCAAAGAGAACCTTAGTAGTGGAATAAATTACTATCTTACATTGTCTTGATGCTCTATTATCACTCTAGTGATATTTATGTTTATGTTTGCAAAGAGGTAAAAAAAAACATAAATATATATATACACTAAATTCCGGTTGCTTTTTTTACTATTTAAATACTTTAAAATTATTATTTTTTATAGGTATTTATGTCATTATTAGTTGTTGTGATTTTACTTTTGCTATGAAATGATTGTACGAATCAAGTACAAAAAGGGGAATCAATTGTCGAAACAGTCTTGGGTGAATTGATCAATAGCACCCGTTTAGTTGAATGTGAGTATCCAATTGGAATGGAATACCATAGAGAGGATATATTATGTTTGTTAAATATTGATTCCAATGATGCTCAGTTCATTGACATCTATGGTTATGGAGGCATCCGAAAGACAGCTATTGCAAGGACGGCCTACAATTACATTTTTTCAACCTTCAATAGACATTGCTTTCTTCTAGATGTTAGAAAACAAGCAATGCAATTGGGTCTAGTGTCCTCACAAAAGCAACTTCTTAAAGAAATCTTGAAAATCAACATTGATATAGCTGATCATCAAATGGGAAAAGCATTGATTGAAGAAAGGCTAGGTAATGTAAAAAACATTCTTGTTATTCTTGATGATGTAGATAGTAAAGAACAAGTGGATGCTTTGGTTGGTAAATCCAGTTGGTTAGGACAAGGAAGTAGGGTTATAATAATAAGCAAAGATGAACATATTCTAAATGTGGCTAAAGTTGATAAAGATAAAATTTATCGGCCCCAAAAGTTGGATCGTGAACAATCTCTTCAACTATTTTGTCAGCATGCCTTTGCAACAGATCAACCTCCACCAGAGTATGTAAGACTTTCAAAAAAAGTGGTACTATATTCGAGAGGGTTGCCTTTAGCTCTAGAGGCGTTTGGGTCTTTCCTATCAGTTCAAGAAAGCAGAAAGGAAGTCCAAAAAAGATTGAAGGTATGCTATGATACTCTAGAACATGATCATGAGAATACCATATTTCTTGATGTTGCATGCTTTTTCATTTGATGGGAGGAAAAGATGGTATTTTCCATATGGAAAGCCTGTGACTATCCCTTAAAATCAGCAATAGATAGATTAAATAAAAGATCTCTTCTAGAGTTTGAATGTGCTGTTGACAATGAATACTACTTAAAGGTGGATGAATTGATTCAAGAAATGAGAAGGAATATTGTTTTAGAAGAAAATTGTGAATGAGTGTAGTAGATTATGGTCCCGAGGCGAAATCTGGAAAGTATTAGAAGGGCACAATAAAGTAAGACCTAATTACCCCCCTCTCTCCCTACATGTGTGTGTGATTCTTTTTGACTGCTTTGTACACACTCCATTGCCATCTGGTAATCACCTCCACACCCTTGTGAACCATCCATGGCTGTTGGGTCAACTCTTGAACTGTGGGATCCATACCCTGTGGACGGCTCTTAGGCACGTGGGATGATTACTAGGTGGGGATCAAGAGGATCAATACCCCAAAATGGCATGCGCCCTTATCAGTGGGTATATATAGATCTTCTCTTTACATGGTAACCATCCCATATCCCTGTGAACCGTCCATAGATGTAAGAACCACTCCAATTTTTTTTTTTTTTACTTTCATTAGTTTTCACAAATCATTTTTTTTTTTTTTTTTTTTTTTGTGATCATTTTCTATTGTAGAAAAGGGACATGATACAAGGCATAATCTTTGGCTCTGACGCAATGAGGGATTGCGTAAATACTGAATACTTTGAGAAGATGTCAAATTTAAAATTTCTTCATATTCACTCAGACTTCCTTCTTATCAGTTAAGATGGTTTAAGTGGATGGGCCATTGCTTGGATATTCCACCCACCAAATTTTATCATACTACACTGGTTCTTCTCATACTAGTGGGAAAAGATATTACACCAGTTTGGAATATCAAGACTGAAGATAAATACAAGGTATAATAAATAAATTTGATTTTCAATTTCTTTTGTCATTTAATTATTTGTAAGTTTGATGGATCAATGGTATACTATATGTTTGTTTGGTTTCTCTTTCTTTGACAACAGTGCTTTCAAAAATTAAAAGTTCTCGAGTTTGGTTCTTGTCCTAATCTATCCGAGTCCCCACACTTTTCATTGTTTACTTTCTTGGAGCGAATAGATTTTATTGAATGTTTTTCTTTGGAGAAGTTAGATGAATCGATTGGGGAATTGGCACAGCTCAAAATTCTTATTCTCAAATTCTAAAAATCACTGAAGAAGTTGCTCAAGTCCATTGGGAAACTAAAATCTCTAGTCAGGCTTGACTTGTGAGGGACACAAATTGAATAGCTTCCGAACTGTATTTTCTAGTTGTCTTCTCTCAAAAGGGAAAGGCTCATTCTCAAGGAATCTCCCACAGAAAATGAAAAATTACTGGAAGGGTACGAGAAATCAAAGGGTAAAAAATTGCATAAGCTTTACTTTGGTAACATTTTTCTTTTTTGCTTTTTATTTATTTAGCAAGAAGTAGCTTTAAGAATCATTTTTCATCAAAAATAAATTGATGTTTGGGAGAAATTATTTGTATTAGATTGTAGAATGAGAAATAAGTTTAGTATTCTATTAAGAATAAATGTAGGTTTTTATTTATTCAAGTTGCAAACTTTTCAAACCATGATATCTTGTGATCTCTTTATCCGAACAATTAATCTAAAATTTGTACACTTTGTTTGACTTTTTTTTTTTTCTTATCCTTGACATCCAACTAATCTGATCGGAGGTTGAATGGTCAAAAAAGTACAATTAAGGCGTCCGAAATCAAGAATAAGTTGCAGAATTTTTCAAATCTTAATATCTAATTACCTCATTCTCCGATCGACTTGAAATTTGGAAATGATAACCATCTTTTGCTACACTTGACATCCAATTGAACGAATTGAATGTTGAATGGGTAGAAAAAATGTTTAATGGTGGCTGAATCCTTGAAACAAAGAGGAAGAAAAAAATTGGAGTGGATGGTAAACTAATATTATAAAATTGATTGATTTCATCATTTTACCCATTCTTATTCATATGCTCATCAAAGTTTTAAGTAAAAACAAGCAAAATCTCTTTTTGGCTAAAAATAAAAAAGAAATCTTATCATTGGGGTTATTTTTATTTCTTTCTTTTCATAAACAACATCCAAGAATAGCAAGATATTTTCTTGACATGTATCCCAAGGAAGAAACTTAAGAAGGTATTTTGACCCCTCTTGTTTGGATCTACATCCTTTACTCTAAGAGATTCTTGAGGAGAGGTGGTGCCCCCATTAGATGGATGACATCTGGGACTCAGATGAATCCTAGCCTTCCATCCAAGCTGACACCTCCATCCAAGCTAACACCAAGCCGACAAGTTGAACCGAATATTAAACCCTAGTTTAATTACTTCAACCTTCTGGATGGATTTAATAGGTTTTTATAAGTTTTTCAACCCGAATTGGTTCGATACCAACCTGATAAGCTATGCTTGAAAGCTACTCAAAACCAGATAGGCTCGTTAGTTAATCCGCAGAGTACAACCCACCTACTTAATGGTCATGTTTCAATTAGGCCTTATAAAATCAGACATCGATTTGGCCCAGACCGTCCCATTGACACCCCCAATGGATCCCAAAGGATGCAAGAAATTCACCAAAATTGTTTATCGAAATCGATCTGAACTGTTTACATTGAAACCGACAAATGTTTTGTAAATAGTTCGGTTTTGGTTTGGGATTTAACATCATTTATTGTTTAATCCGAATACATGCATAACCGTCTATAGACCGTTTATTGGCTATAAAAATCCATAAATCCTTACTAACTCTAAACTAAACTCCAAATCTTAACTTAATTTAAACCAAAATCATAACACACACATACACACCCTTTTTCTCATTCTCTATGAACCTTTTACTCTTCATCATTTGATCTCCAAACCGTCTTTGGATGTTTTAATTCTCTGCAAAAACCTTTGTATATGAATATCATTGAATTTACAATAGATCGATTGCAAATATCTAATTTAAAAATGTGGTCATTCTTTTAGAATCCATAAATAAATTTTAAGACATAATCTTTAAAATGATATTTAATCGACATTTAAGTCAAATTTGAACAGAAAAATGGATGGATTGGTGTATGATTAAACTGCTATCTTATGCTGTAAAAATAGATTTCCAAATATTAAGGGAAACTGAATAATGACAATTAAACCCTTTGACAACAATCAAGTCATTTAGAAACTGATTAAAAGAACCAATACGTTAAATTGTCTATAAACTGCAAATAAAATCGTTTAATGAAAAATCGATGAAAAACCAAATAATCAAGATCGAATAATAATCGATTCTGATAACAATTTTGACTCTCTTTAATTAATTGATTTGATTTTGATTTTAAACTCTTATGCACCGCACCGTTTAAGCCATAAGAAAACCTTTTAACGCACCCAATGGACCACTTCAGCGTCGCTTATGATGTTGGTGTCATTTTATTCTTGGTTGTATTATTTATTTGTTTATTATTATCATATTCATTTACATATTTTAAGCAAAAAAAAAAAAAAAAAAAAAAAAACCTAATCGAGGATACTACATAAAGGTTCAAATTAAAGGTTCGGTAATCCATCGATTTTTTACAGGTTTGGCTTAGGTGCTGGGAATCGCTGATTGATTGTCGATGAATCACATGAGTAATTAAACAGTTTCCTCAAAATCTATCTCACAAAATAAAATGAAAATCAATGTCATTGGGATTTTGTTTATTAGATAATTGATCGGAGATTCAAATCTTCTCATGCCCCTTATGCTAGCATGAAAAAATCTAATAACTATTCTACTATGCATGTATATAAATAAATTGATATATGTGCACATTAAATTACAGTCATTGAATTTACTCATGCCAATATGAAGAGTATGTGAGGTTTTTTAGTTATTAAACAGGTATCCAAGTCAAGGGTTCATTAATATTCATCTTGTTGTCGATAGAATCCGTTTAGCTTCCCAAATCTTGTCAAGTAGTTAAAACAACACAACAAAGAAATGAGTGGGATTTACCCTGGGACCACTTCGATGCTAAAATTAGAGACTTTCAGAGACAAGCAGAGTGGAGCTCTTATTAGAGCTCCTTGAGAATGAGGGTTTTCTAAGATACAAGAGCTTCAACCACATTTCCTTTCCTTCCAGTGAGATAAGATCTGAGAGGAACCGAGGGAGTAAAAACACAAGAGATATAATAACTGACTAAGAGATTCTCCCTTGTGATGGGAAAATTCTGAATCCCTTGCAATTGATATCCTTTTGATATATATATAAGTTCAAGAAGAAGTTTGCCAGACAAGCTTCTTCACACATATCCCCATCTCAATCATCAACCCCTTAGAGAACAGTAGGTTCGAGGGGTTACGACCCCTCAGGATGGCGTTAGGACGTCCTGTCAGCTGCTTACGACCCTCCTTGACCTTCTTCAACCCCCTTTTTATCCACGTCCTCCATATCTACTGATGTTTGTCTTTGTTCTTACACTTTTCTCAAGTATCGGTCTTGCTTTTTATTGATTCGATTCACGATATAGTGATCTGGTCAGTCAAATCTACTTTCTTGATATTTATGGTTGGTGTCAGTATTTATGAACATTAATGAAAAACCATTAACTGTCCAACTACCTCCATCAATCTGTCCCATCATGTCTGGGTCAACATGGGAGGATCGAACATGACTTCTTTTTTCGAACATCTCTTTTTTCTCATACATTGTGTCATAGATACACCTCATGTGTCCAAGATCATCTTAAATTCTCTATTAAGAGTTAGATTTGTATTTATTATTATTTTCCCCTAACACATCCCATCTCATCTCACAATGAAAATATTGAATGGCCTATTCATGAATTTCGGATTCAGAATCTGTTCTTCATTTCTTTCTGTCTTTGATGTAAGGGTGTCAACGGGTCGGTCCGGGCCGATTTCGGTCCGAGCTGAATCGGTGTCGGATTTTATAAGCCCAACCCAAAACATGTCCATTAAGAGTTCGGACTAGGTTGGATTGCGCTGGACACAATAGTTATCGGGTTGGTCCGATGTCGGTTTGTTATCGGACTGGGCTTATTGAGGTGATTTCGGATTGGTTCAGTCCGGATCGGACTTATCAAGTTTATCGGACCTATTTTATATATAAGATATATAACCTATTTTATTATTTTTATTTATAAAATTAACATCATTCCTTCTATATGTATGCAATTCAATAAATTATAACAATTAATATATTTTTTTCAACTATAGATTTATATAATATTTTGGATCAATAAATGAACTATAACAGTGTAATATAATTCATCAAAATTTAAAACCATTAAAATTAAAAAACTGGGTCCGGATAGACCTTATCGGTGTTCGAGTTAAGTATTATTGGTTCGGACTAGTTTGGGCTTCTCAAGAGATCGATTCGGTTTGGTTTCGATTTGAGTTGAAACGATGTCGGACTTTACAAGCTGAGACCGAAATCTATCCATTAAGATTCAGTCCAGACTGGGTTCAAATTATATCGAGTCAGTTTGATCCGTACTACCGGACCGGATCAATTTTTGACACCTTTACTTTGACGTATTGCTTTTTTATCATAAATTTGTCTTACCAAAAAAATAAAATAAAAACTCATCTGATGAAACTAAAAAAAAAAAAAAAAAAAAAAAACACCAAGAAAGACGAAACCATCTAGGGAGTAGTAATGATTTTTCTGGCCAATCAATGTCATTAATTGATAACCGGGCCATCCATGTCAACGGTACCCACGTGAAATAATTTGAAAAGTTTCGATGAGTAAAATGTTTTTCAGAAATACTCTGCACCCAGCGCAACAGGACAAAGTAAGACTACTTATCTCAAAAAACAGTATCACATGAGATTAACGCCAAAAATTATTGGGATAGGGGTACAGGGGTTTCTTCAGTAGGTGGGGCTTTCACAAAATGCCAAAAATTTGTAATTACCAAAACCGCACCTCCTTCCACGATCGCTGCTGACCGACCTCAAGGGTCAGGTTTTTCCTTTCCATAGTGGGATTAACGCGGTTTCGTATCTCCTGCTTCGCGGGAATTGTCTAGAGCTTCCTCTGTGGTATAAATTTGGAAAATAAGAGCGGATTCACGTCGTCTCTTCCCATTGGTTTTGGAGGACGTTTACTCTTTCGTTGGATGATCGACACATAGATTTCGAGTGAATTAGAGTTTTATGTTCAAGTCAACCCCTAAGTGAATAGAGAATGTAAGCTCAAACGTGGGATTAGAATTCACCCGAAACATTCAAACCCTACGTATCGACCATCCAACGAAGACATCCCCGTCCTCCCAAAGGGAGAGGACGCAGATCCAAACAAGAGCTCCACATTACTCTTGCGGATCGCACATTGAAGCAAGTATATATAAGAAGAAAAGAAACTCCTTTAAAATCTCTGCAACTCCTATAATTATTGACACAACAACTCTTCATGGCTGAACAGACCAAGGCATTCCCCGGACTCAAATCGTCTCCCGCGCGCCAGCCTTCCAGCCCATCATCTGACGGGACTGGAATGCATCGGCACGCATAACGATGCATTTCAGCCCGTCAGATGACGGGCTGGAGGGATGGCACGCGGGAGACGATTTTTTTGCGCATTCCCCTCTGCCATTTCATCTGGATCTCTTAATCAGCCACAGGCAAGAAGATACTCGCAATAAAATCACCGGTTTCCTTCACAAAGCTTTGATACATTGTGGAATCAATGCTTTCATTGATAGTCAAAATTTGTGGTTAGGAGAAGCCATGGCCTAGCCCTACAATGTGCGATCAGGGGGACCCAAAATCTGAGATAGAAATCTTCTTTTGTGCACCTACGGGTTGCCAAGGGTTCAATTTCAGCTGGCCCATACACCGATGTATGGGTATGTGCGCCGACTGAACTCCAACCCTTGGATCAGTAGCAGTTCCCTCCTACTGCAGGAGAGGATTTGGATCCCAAAATCTGGATCCCTGTCTTCTCTAGTGGTTATTTGGATAACAAATGGTGCTTGTTGGAAATTACTCAGATAGATGAATGTCACACATCCAGAGGTCGATTGATTGTGCCCATATTTTCATCTTTAGCCCATCACATGTTCGTTATTAGTCGGGCAGTTTTGAAGCATTATTTAACGAACACAAGAAGAATTTCGAGGTCAATGCCGTAAAGAGTTGGAGGGATGCTTCGCATTTGGTAGGAGATTTGAAAGGAGAAGTTGTTAACGAAGATAGGTGGGGAATAGGGTTTTTAGGGAGTCTGTTTATTGTCTCTATGTGAAAATCCCTAGGCAAGGCTAACAAAGGAAAACACTTTGTCAGGTGGGGAGAGCTGTAGAATTTTCTTAGGAATAAAATAATTCTTTGTTTCTCTGGGCAAAGGTAGGTATCCCACACTGAGGTGTTAAACCTCGGTAAATCTTGTTCCTCGCGTTTTTTTCTTCTTGTTTGCGCTTTCAATCCTAACAAATGGTATTAGAGTGAGGTTTGTCAGATTGGTTATGGATCTAAAAGAATGAGGGAGGTACGCAAAAGGTGGTATAAAGAAGAAAAAAAAATAAATAGAGGCAACGTGGATTAGGGTCTCTACAGGAAACCCTAATACACTGGCTAGGGTTTCCAATGGTTTGGTAGAACCTACAACAAGCAGGGTGATCATGGCCGAATCCCATTGGACTCAAGTGAGGTAGGATCTCAAAGAAGTGTCAGCGGCGGTGGCAACAATGATCGGTAGCTCAGGAAATACGGAAAGGAGTCTAGCAATGGTTTTCAATGGATCTAGGTTGGGTATTGGATACCATTCCATGGCGCTAGGAATGTCGTTGGTGGTTAGGCCGACTTTGGGTAGTGACATCGATGGTTTTGCAGGTACCAGAAGGAGGATTGATGGCTTGATGTGGTTTGCAAGTTGGCGATGAGAAAAAGCAGATTACAGGGTCGGTGGTAGTAGCGAGGTTGGTCTTAGGGGCCTCGACGTCAAACATGGCTGCACAGGAGGATCCTAGGAGGGCCTTTGTGATATCGTTCCTGCGTGAGGTGCTATCAATGTCGGCTAGGGAAGTTGCAAAGGTTCAAGCTCTGCTTTCTAGCATAGATGGAGGTGCAGTAATTGGCGAACATAATGGCGAGGGCAGTCACGATATAGGCCTGTTTGAAGCTGATCTGGGAGTTTCAGTAGGGCTCAACCAGCAATACATCGTGATGGACGATCGGGTGTTATAGCATGTGGCCCCTGTTGGATTAGAGGCTCGGTTGCTAGGAGGATCTCAAAGTTCTCACTCTTTGCTAAGTGTCTTGATGGTGTAATGTCTGCGGGCCATTTGGTTTTGCAGGCTGAAGGGGTGGGCGACGCTTTTAGTAACCTAGGGATATCAAGGGGTATGTCGGCCATGTGCATCTAGAGGGGTAGAGTTCCATTGCATGTGGTAGAGGAGGAAGAAGGTGGTTTTGGCTACCAAGCTAGAGTTGTAACCGTTGCGATAGAGTTGGCCGATAAGCACGATGCAAGTGGTTTAGGAACAGTGGCCGCTGGCAAAGAGTTCTTTGGAGATTGGAGATCAAATCTGGAGGTCCTTCCCGATGGGAACCAGGAGGTGCTTCAACTGTGAAATTCTGGCAAGGTAGAAGCTTCCTTGTTCGGCAACTTTGGTTTTGTAAGAGAGAAGGGCAATTGTGTACGGGAATCATCTTCAGGGATCTGGGTGGTTCTTTAGATTTGGGAAGGAGAAGGATTGCCTGGTTGTTACTTAGGAAATGACGAAAGGTGTGTTGAAGTCTGTGAGAATGTTATCGCACATGATTCTACGATTTGGATCTGAGTAGGGATGAAAATTGGATCTGATCTGGGTTTTCCATCTGTCAATGGCCAACGTCAGATCGAGAAGGTGGTGTGTTTGGTTTCGAAAGAAGGATATGTTTCTTCATTATCATATGTAGCCAAGGATACCAGTGGTGATGATAGGCAAGAGCTCCCTAGTACGACTCAGCTTAGTGAGGCAGTAGATCTTGGAAAATTCTTGGGCTTTCCATCTCAGGAACCTAGAGCACCCATAGTTGGAAATATTATGGATCGCGTGCAATCTTGTATTGGTAAGGACATGCCAGCGAGGGAGATTGGAAGACCAGGGAAGGTTATGAAACTCCAAATCTATTATCACATGTGGTAGTAGGGTGCGATGCGTTATCGCATGTGGGGGAGGGTTCTCCCAGGGTGGTTTTGGAGCAGGTCTGTTGCAGGTTTTGTGAATATCATCAATCAGTGAGGCAGCTAGTTACAGGGATCCATAATGGATCGGTAGTGTTTTTGGCTCAGTCGATTGGTAGTGTTTCGGGTTTGTGTGCTAGTAGAGCGGATGGTCAGTGACAGTTGGGAGATCTTGATCGGATTGATGGGGTGATGGCAGCTGTTCGGGGAGGATTCCCCTTGGATCTGACGGCGGGTTTTGAATCCTGGCATGGTGCACATAATGGTCAGTTGATGCTGCACTGTGAGGTAATGGATGACTGACATGTTGCGGTAAGGAGTGGGATTTCTAGATCTGCGCTAGAGGTGTAGAGGTGAGAGGCTTGGGTTCCAGGTGTATCTGGAGTTGTAGGAAACAATAAGTGACAATAATCTCTTCAGTGGCTTTACAACAGTTAGAAAGATCGAGTCACTACACATCGTGCAGCGGTGAGTTGTACAGGACACCCAAATGAGGTATGGACTATGTCAGTTTTGGTGTAGCCGTTTAGTAGAGACAATGGACGAGTTACAGAATCAACATCAACGGGTTCTTCTTCAAAGTGGCTTACAAAATTCAAGCGAGGTGAAGATTTTTTGGATTGTATCTTATATTCTATGGGATCCACAAAGTTATTAGAGTTGTGTCGTATCAGGGTTTGAGTCCATTACATGTGCCAGGGTTAAACCTGTAAGTGTGTGGGGATTAGGATTTCTAAGGAACCTATATATTGTCTTTATGTGAAAATTCCTAAGTAAGACAGACAAAGGAGAACACTTTGTCACGTAGAGAGCTGTAGAGTTTTCTTAGGAATAAAGGAATTCTCTATTTCTCTGGGTGGAGGTAGACATCTAGCGTTAGGATGCTTAACCACGGTAAAACTTGTTCTTCGTGTTTTTCTTCTTGTTTGCGCTTCCAATCCCAATTTTATTTTCTTTCAACAAATCATCATACATGATAGGCGCTTTCCCTTTTACCTTTACTCACTCTTTTGGCTTCAACTGCTTGAGCTTACTCTCTATTTGACCTGTATAGATCTAGGCATGAAGTCTAGTTTATTGACGGGGTCACTCCATGGCTTTCTGTGCAACAACTCCCTTCCTCGCTATATTCTCCGTCGTCTCAGGGAGCAAGTTAGGCTCTCAGCCTTCTGGACGGGTTTAATGGGTTTCTCATTGGGCTTTTAATCTAAACTGGTTTGATACCAACTAGATAAGCTAAGCCTGATAACAACCCGAAACCAGACTGGCTCGTTAGTTAATGTGGACAGTATAATCCACTTAGCCCAAACGTCTTAATGGACATGTTTCAGTTAGGCCCTATAAAGCCCGACACCAATTGGGCCCAGACTGGCCTATTGACACCCCTAGTGGATCCTAAAGGGTACAAGAAATGCACTGAAATCAATCCGAACTGTTTACACTAGAACAGACAAACTGTTTAGTAAACAGATCGGTTTTGGTTTGGATTTTCACATCATTTACCGGTTAATCCGAATACATGCTACCATTCATAGACAGTTTAAACAGGTTAATTATTGGCCATAGAATTCCATAATCCCTAATGCTAAACTAAACCCCAAATCTTAACTTAAACCTAAACTAAAATCATAAGAGAGACTTTCTCTCATTCTCTATGAATCTTTTACTCTCTATATCTTTGTCCCCAAATCGTCTGGATGTTTTAGTTCTATGCAAAAATTTTTAAATATATATATCATTGGATTTACAAAAGACGGGTTGCAAATCTCTAATTTAAAAAACTAACCATTCTTTTAGAATCCATGAATAAATTTTAAATCTTGATCCTTAAAATGATATTTTGTCTACGTAGTCAAATTGAAACAAAAAAAATGGATGGACCAGTGTACGGTTAAGCTGTTATCATATATTGTAAAATTATTTTTTAAACATTGAGAGAAATTAATTAATGGTCATTAAATCGTTTAATGGTAATCAAATCATTTAAAAACTGATTAGAAGAATCGAAGCGTGAAACGATCTATAAACCACAAGAAAATTTGTTTAATAAAAAATCGACCAAATAATTGAGATCAATTAATAATCAATTCTGATAGTAATTTTAACTCTATTTAATTAATCAATTTGATTTAAATTTTATATATACCGCACCGTTTAATGATAAGAAGCCATTTAACACAACAAGTGGACCCTTCTTGTGATGTTGGTTTTGGTTGTATTGTTTTGGTTGTATTGTTTTTCATTTATGAGTAATATATTCATTTGAATTTAAGTAATAGAAAAAAATAATAATTTAGGACACCACACGAAGAATCGAATTTTCGGTGAGTCACATGGGTAATCAAATAGTTTTTGTTTATTAAAAAAATTTCCGTGAGATAAATGAGAGATGATCTGCACCCAGCACATGGACACATTATTATGTGAGATCTCAGAAAATGGGATCATTATAAAAATAAATAAATAAATAAATAAATAAATAAAAACTGTAATTATCAAAAGCGCATCTCAACGATGGCCGCCCACCCACCTCAAGGATCAGGTTTTCCTTGCCATAGTCGATTTCACGCGGTTTCATATAATCCCTGTTTCCTGGAAGCTGTCCAGTGCTTTCTTTTTGGAATAAATTTGTAGACCACGAGAGCTCCTCATTAGTCTTGCGGTTTGCACATGGAAGAAGAAAAAAAGCTCGTTTACGTCTCTGCAACTCTAAAGCTCCTTTAAATCTCTGCAACTCCTACAATTATACCACTGCAGCTTCATGGCCGAACCGACCAAGGCATTTCCATCTGCCTCTTCGTCTGGATCTTTCAAACACGATGTGTTTATCAGCTACAACCAAGAAGATACTGGCAATAATATCACCGGTTTCCTTTACAAAGCTCTGACGGATCGTGGAATCAACGCCTACATTGATAGTAAAGATTTGTGGTTAGGAGATGCCATGGGCCCGGCCTTACGAAGTGCGATCGGGGGGTCCAAAACCTGGATCCCGGTCTTCTCTAATGGTTATTTGGAGAGCAAATGGTGTCTGTGGGAATTTGCTCAGATAGTTGAATGCCACAGATTGAGTCGTCATGGTCCATTGATCGTGCCCATATTCTACTACATTGACCCATCTCATGTTCGTTATGTGTCCCAACATTTTGAAGGGTTAATTACGAAACACGAAGGAGAATTCGGGGCCGAAGTCGTAGAGGATTGGAAGAAAGCTTTGTATTTGGTAGGGGATTTTAAAGGAGAAGTTATTAACGATGCTAAGTAAGTCTTAATCCCACAAACTTCTACTGAATTTGTTCTTATTATAATATCTTAAACTTAATAGAATTGATTGTTTATTTCCTTTTTATTGCATTTTCATCCTTTACTATCTTCCTTTCCTTTCCCCTCCCAATCTCATTAATAGAATCGATTCTTAAACTTTTGAAATAAATTCAACAGAATTACTTACCCTATCAAAATAAAAAAATTGTCACTAAAAATTTCTTTTATAGCGACAAAGTGTTTTTGTTGGGAATAGTTTCAAGTTGAAAAATATTGGGATTTGAGATTTCTTAATATACTAGTTAGTTTATCACCTAATAGCTTCCACGTTCGGGTTGAATAATTCAACACTTAAAATTTTAAGAGTAATATTTCTTTGTGTCCATAAGAATAAATTTTCAATCCATTATTATTTAAATTGATTATTCTAAATATGGTGAATGGCCGAAATATGCATACTTGTTTGTTTAACAGACTTGGAAAATTTGACGCAACCCTAGAATAGGGGTCTTGTGTTGATCGACCATATTCATTATTTGATGTAACAATATGACTGCCCTTGTATTGTACTCTTCCCCTTGTATTTCAAGTGGTTGAACATTTTTCAAGAATCAAACCCATTTTTACATACCATTACCGATCTTCTGCATTTTTTAAAGCCCCAATGTTGTTAGGTTGATCATAAAGATTCAATTTTCCTTTTCCTAGCTCAAAGTCCCTCAATATTGGAATAAATTAGTAACTTAGATTGTCTTGATGCTTTGTTATTCTCCAAAGATATTTCTTTTTATGTTAAAACTACAAACACATGTGACCTAAATCAAAAGTCACGACACTCCTACTTGTATATGAAGAAAAATTTTAAGATTTTTAATCTTACCAAATTCTAATTAGTGTTTATTCTTCCATTCCATCAAAACTTTAAATTTATTTGTTCTTTTTATTTTTTTATTTTTTTATTTAAATCTAATTACCTCTTCTTGTGATTTTACTTTGATATGAAATGATTGTTGCAGGGATCAAGCAACGCTAATTGACTTAGTTACCGAAAGGGTTCACAAAAACTTGAACGAAAGCAACCCCTTGGCTGAATGTGACCCTATTGGAATACGTTCCCCGATAGACCATATGTTATATTTATTACAGATTGGTTTAGATGATAGTCGGTTCGTGGGAATCTGTGGTTTCGGTGGCATAGGGAAGACAACTATTGTCAGAGCTTTGTACAATGACATCTTTTCAAACTTCAAGAGGCGTAGTTTTCTTCTAGACATTAGAGAACAAGAAAAGCGCATAGGTCTAGCGTCTTTGCAGAAGCAACTTCTTAAAGATATCTTCCAAACAGAGTTTCACATCGGTGATTATTATAAGGGGAAATTTTTTATTAAACAAAAATGTTGCAAAGAAAATGTTCTTGTTGTTCTCGACGATGTAGATAGTAAAGAACAGATAGATGCTTTGGTTGGTAATGTCAGTTGGTTTGGTGAAGGAAGTAGGGTCATAATTACAACTAGAGACGAACATATTTTGAATGTGGCTAAAGTTGATAAAGATAAAATATACAGGCCACAAGTACTAAATCAGGTGCAATCTCTTCAATTATTTAGTAGGCATGCCTTTTGCAAGGACCAACCTCCTGAAGATTATAAGCAGCTTTCATGTAATGTGGCACATTATTCAGAAGGATTGCCTTTAACTCTAGAGGTGTTGGGGTCTTACCTATCGGACATAAGAGACAAAGAAGTGTGGGAAAGTACATTAGAAAAATTGAAAGAAATTCCTAATGACAAAGTCCAGAAAAGTTTGAAGATAAGCTATGATAATCTAAAAGACGATTATGAGAAAGCCATATTTCTTGATGCTGCATGCTTTTTCGATGGATGGCTAAAAGAAACTGTTATTTCCATATGGGAAGCTTGTGGCTATTATCCGAAATCAGCAATACATAGCTTAATTAAAAGATCCCTTCTGAGTTTTGATAAAGATTCCTGCTTGAGGATGCATGGTCAGATTCGAGACATGGGAAGGGAAATTGTTCGAGAAAAAAGTCCTCTGGATCTGGGTCAGCGTTGTAGGTTATGGTCCCGTAGAGATTTCTTGGACGTATTAAAAGAACACAAGGTAAGACCTAGGCTCATGCTTCTCTCTCTCTCTCTCTCTCTCTCTCTCTCTCTCTCGTGTGCATCTATCTGACGATTTCCATTTATTTTGGTTATTTCCTATTGTAGAGATGTGTGTCCACCATTTTCAATTTACTTGGGTTATTTTCTATTGTAGGGAACTGGTAAGATAAACGGCATGAGTGTTCCCTTTGCCTTTTGGACTGATAATTTAGCCAGTGAATCCTTTCGAATGATGGTCAACCTAAAATTTCTTAACATTTGTTCAGCAAACTTCATGGGAGACTTTTCACTCCTTCCTCCTACATTAAGATGTTTCACGTGGTCGTTATGCACTTGGAAAATCTTACCAACCAATTTCTATCATCACAGAATAGGTTATCTTGACTTATCGTGTAGCAAGATTGAACAAGCTTGGAATGGCAGGCCTCGAGATGAAGATAAGGTATATAGTATTTGACTATTCCTTTCTCATTTGATTATTAACTTTTGTGTATAGTAGTAATGCTTTCTCTTTGTTTGATAGGTGTTCAAAGAATTAAAAGTTCTCGATCTTAGTGAATGTGAAAATCTATCTAAGTCCCCAGACTTTTCATGGTTTCCTTACTTGGAGCAACTAGATCTTGGATTCTGCAGTTCCTTGAAAATGTTAGACGAGTCCATCGGTTATTTGAGTCAGCTCAAACTTCTTATTCTGATATCCTGCACTTCACTTGAGAAGTTGCCTGATAATCTTGGACTATTAGAGAAGCTTGAGGTACTAAATGCTATGGAATGCTTTGAACTGATGGAGCTACCAAGATCAATGGGGAAAATGAAGTGTTTGCATAGCATTAACTTGAATGGAACCAATATTGCTGAATTTCCTGATGATTTTTCAATGCTCTCGAATTTAGTGAAGTTGGATATTGCATCTAAGAGGCTTCAATCGCTCCCAGCAGATATGTCATCCTTGAAAAACTTAAAGCAATTAAGCCTTTTTCATTGCCTGAAGTTAAAAGAGCTCCCAGAGCTTCCCTCAAGTTTAGTTGAACTTTCTTGTCAAGATTGCTATTCATTGGTACGACTACCAGATTTGTCGATGTTGAAAAAATTGAAAACAATAAAACTTGAGGGATGCATAGAGATTAAGGAGATTCAAGGCCTCGAGGGAATAGAATCCTTGGAAGAATTGAGTGCATGTGAATGTTATAACTTGACACATACTCCAAGGAAGATACTTGGCCAAGTAGATACCTTCACCTTCTTATTTTACCCAACTCTAATTGGAGCTAAAAACTGGAAATTAGTTTATTATTTTTCCCATTAAGGATTGAGGGCCCTTTCCTTTCCTTTCCTTTGTTTTGCAGGGAAAACTTTTGTCCGACAGCTCACCGGAAGATTGTTATTACTTGACTATTGCTGATGGGATCTATCATAAGAGGTTAATTCTATGCCTTGTTTTCGAATTCCCCGATTTCCCCAACTTCTTCGTGGAAACTTGTCAAACCATTGATATAATAATTTTGGTTTCTATTCGCCAAAAAGAAAAATCAACCAGGTGTACTCATATGATGAAAATTGAACACGTTAAAATTGATCCTTTTCAAGATACAATCTTCATTCACCATTTCGAAGGCTTTGACTGGTTTGGGATTCCATTGCAAGGAAAAGATGCCATTCAGATTTTAGAACGAAGCTGCTTTCCATGTAGACTAAAATTCTGGAAGCTTTTGTACGATGACAAGGAACCTGAACAAGAAATGCCTAGTCAACATACGAGTGCCTTTATGGTAGAAGATTTCTTCGATTTGTCATGTGTATTAAACGAGGAATCTCCCTCAAACAGCATTGATGGAATTATAGATTCCACCCTTGTTTACTTCAGAAATCTTCCAATGCTTGAATGAGGAAGTCAATGTTGAGGGTTGATAAGCATGGTCATTATGGCAATGACAAAGTAGAGATACATCCCAAGTTGAAGAAGTAGAATTGAGAGGGCTACTGAAAGACTTATTCTTGATAAGGATGAGTCAAGTCATAATCAAGTTGAAGAGGCGTTGTTGAGGGCTACTGCCACACCAATTCTTGACAAGCATGATGAGGTGGCTTGGCCATCTCCATTTCCCTTTGATGAGACAGGATTATTTGACATGGAAAATGAGGCCCTATTGAGGGCTATTGCGAGAATTGTTTTTGAAAATGATGAGAAAGATGGAGTATTGAAAGCTATGGACTATGATAATGGAGCTTAGCAGTTGTCAACACCAACTCAAGAAGTCTGGCATAGTTACGAAAGCCCAATCAGGTGAGCCGAGCTTCACAATAATTTATTTTGGTTCAGGGTCTTGGGTCTTTCATTTTTTGAAATCATATTGTAATCGGTCTCTCTTAAAAAATCCATATTTAAGGGATTTTGGTTTCATACAGGATATTTAGGGATTATTTTTCTTTTCTATTTTGGTTTAATTAGTATTATGATAGTTAAATTAGAGAATATTATGTAATCTGGTTTTTTTATTTCTTTTTGATTAATTTCGTAGGGATTTTATTTCCAAGTTTTGTTTTATATTTTATCAGGTTGTTACTTTTATTTCTGCAAGTTTTATTTTAAATAGCATTGTAACCATCTCCAAAGTTCGTTAATGTAAGATGGAATATTGAAAACTTGGTGCCGATGGACGGCACCTGCGTGTTCATCTTCTCTCTCCTCTTTCTTTCCTTCTCCTATAATCGACTTCTTCTTCATTAGTTCTCTTTCCTCCTTTTCTGCAATCTGAGAATTCCATCTCAGGTAACCCCTCTTCTTTCTTTCCTCTGTTACTTCTTGCACTAGTACCTGGACAAACTCTGTTCCTGTCAAGTTTCAATTTGCTTATTTGATATGTATTTTCCTTCATAGCTTTCTGGTTGCATTCCTTCTTGATTTCTTTCTTTAGATTCAAGTTTCTCAACCCGTATTATTGCTTGCACTTCCATGCTGTTTCTGTAAATTCTAAAACAAGTCCATCATATTACTTGCAGATCTATAAAATAATTTTTATGTTTGATTGGGTTAAGTGATTACAACCCATTTTCTTTGAATCCCTGTTTACCATCATCCCTTCCTCTATCCTTCTGGATTTTTAGGAGTATTTACTCTTAGATACAAAATCCAAGTAATGTGTTACAACTCAAGCCTAAGGGAGAGTCCAATTCAAAAACCAGTCTATTAGGTGGGAGAACCCAAGACTTGAGAACCATACTTGATAGACATGGGATCCCGATGTGAGATCATAACATAGTATTTGGTAAACACCACCGAAATTGATTTTACTTTCGAACCACATTAAATCTTGAATTGTCAGATTCATCTTTTGCTCTTTAGTTTGATTGCCATTCAGTCCAGATTCTGTTTCCATATCAAGGAAGTCCTAACTTTTACCGAACCACCACTGCTCTTACAAATTGATTTATTTGTTCATCTAGTGTGCCCATATTGTTCTAGATAGGGTTATACCAATCCAGGACCGCATCATAGTTTTTGTAGAATTAATTTTTTTTTCCATGTACATTCTAATCTATCATTAGTTTAACTTTTTCTTGTCCACCAAATAATAATAATAATAATAATAATAATCCTGTGATGTTTGTTCATACTGACACCATTTCATTTGATGAGATCATCCGAATGACTGAGGATTGTTGTAGTTTGTTGCTGTCGCATTAACCAGCTGTTTGTGATGCATCTAGCTTTGTGATATAAAATGGTAAATATAGACTTTAAATGATACTCATTTGCTAGCTCTTAGTTAGTTCTTGTGAATTACATCTCTAGAAAGGGAATTGATGTGGGTTAATAAGTAATGGACATGGTATAGGACATTATAACGTAAATATCTAGTTTTTAGGGGGGATTATTAGTGGTATTATAACATGAGGCCCAGGGCATCATCCTCTTGCCCACCAACAAAGATACAGTATATGACATATTGTTGCTTGATTGCTTGTGTTATAAGAGGAACTGTTCTATACAGACCACATTACTATCTGCCATGTGATAGATCTCGTCAAGATGAGTATATATTATTGTGTAACTGTTATTGGCTTGTTTTTTTTGGGGTAAGTATGTTATTGGCTTGTTACCTGGTTTGTATTCCTGTAGCAGTCAGTATCCACAGATGATCCCGGCATTAAATTAATTAAGCTAGCTAAGAATAGGGAGAAAAGGTTCTATAAAAATCTCAATGATATATATTTGTTGATGTCCACAGTTTGATCAATAGGTAACAAATGGGATGCATAAGCAACTTCGTTGGTAGTTCATCATAACTAATTTAAAATGTGTTATGATACTCATTTACGCTAATTGCTACTTGGAGTACTGTGG
Source organism: Protea cynaroides (assembly GCA_028583415.1). Classification (NCBI taxonomy): domain Eukaryota; kingdom Viridiplantae; phylum Streptophyta; class Magnoliopsida; order Proteales; family Proteaceae; genus Protea; species Protea cynaroides. Next base: position 55,732,874 of record CM053267.1, on the reverse strand, counting down.
AGAGGTATTTTGTGCTAATTGATAGACATGAGACTAACAATGTAAAATAAACGGGTTATGGGTTTTACCTTATGCAATTGTGTAGATGTTGCGATGATGATTGCGGGAACGTGACTCTCAAGCTCATGTCAATGAGTAAAAGGTTACAGGCACCCATCAGATAATCCACACAACGTTTTCAGAAAATATATTCAAAATGACCATCTCCTGTAAGAATCGTGGGTTTCGCGTGTCAAGACTCATAATTAACTCCAACCATGATTCCTAAGATAGGGGGAATCAAATCGTCTCCAGTCGCTGGAGACTGTTGGACTTTGTATTGTCATTGTTGACAATTTGGCTGATGTGGCAGTGTTGATGAGTATTCATTCAGAGAAATGAGGTGAGAGAATGTCAGTGTAGGAAAGAGTGTTAGTGTAGTGAGCAAAGATAGAGTAACTTCGTATGTGTATTCTACAGTGTTCTACATCCCCTTATATCGTGTCTCAGATGGCTTGCAGCGAGTTGAATGGTATTCTACATTGAATTTGATAAGAGAGATTGTCTGTGGTAGTCTCACTGGCGATGTGGGAGAAATAGTGGTGTTGTGGGCATCGTCTGAAGAATGAATGACATCTTTTGGATGCTTAAATGAAGAGAGAGGATGAAGGGAGAGATTGTGACTATAGAGAGAGAAAGAGGAGAGAAAAAGCATGGGTGGGGCCCACTGTGCTCAGGTGGCATGCCACCATGGCAGCTTTCCTGGTCGAAGGCCGAGGCACCACTGGTAGCAAGTCACAGCAAGGCAGCTCAGCACATGTAGCACATGGCATGCCTTGCAGCAACAGGCCCGCAAGGCAGCAAGGCAGCAAGGCCCACTACCGCATGGCCATGCGCATGGCCCCTGGCCACTCCTCCAGCAAGCGCCCATCACCTGTTTGAGAAAATTCCTAGAGAGAGAGAGTCGAGCTGTTTAGAGAGAAGTTCTCTCAGGAAGAAAACATTCTATAGGGTTTGTTTTAACAACCTTCAGTCACAGAGGCAACTTTAGGAGTTTTTCAAGGGTTTTTTGGGTAACCTACAAGAAGAATATGCGAAATCTATGGCTCAGATCAAGCCACGCCTCTCAGATTCCAAATCGGTGGCTTAGAAATGCGCAGGCTCCGGTGGATCTCAGCGATCGCATCTTGATTCTGTCGCACATATTCTGGTTGGCTGTGTGCAACTTAAAGGTGTGCGTCGCATCTCATGGAGAACAATCTATGATACCTTGTGGCGCACTCATGGTGCAATGGCGGATTAGATTCAGATCCAGCGGCCCACGTGATCTCCGATCGAACCTGACGCTATTTATGTAGATCCAAAGGCTAGAAATAAATCCCATCTTTCTTAAGGTTATCCAGCGGTCTGAAACTAAGATTCTCTACAAACCAATCGGATCTCGACAACGCATAAGGCGGCAGCGTTTCCATGCAGCGTGGGTGCTCAGTAATGTGGAAAAAGATTCCATTTGTAATAATCCTATTGGCCTGACTTCAAACCGACGTAACTTCTTCATCTTAACTCAGAATCGGACGGTTCAAGCTGCACCGAGTCCGAAATTTGATGCTCTACCTATTGGGAGTCTTTGGGGGTCGTGAATACTAAGAAAAAAAATTGATAACAGCATTTTGAAGGGAGATATAGAGATTTTCTAGGGTTTTGTGCCCTGTGGGATGTTCAATCACCAACCACATTCATCACCAACCACATTTTCTGCTATTCATACAATGGAGACTATGAGTCCTGTGGAAGAGGTTGGAGCTAGAGCAAGGTTTACAAGAATCAAATGGTACGTCGTAGAAGACGGAAAAGTTCCTAAGAGCAGTGTGAAGCTTCAAAGAGATTGCTAGCCATTCGAAAGTAGTTGTGAGATTTTTTAAATTCTCCATATGATTATTGCTTTCAATTTATTGCGCAGCGTAGGTGAAAACATGAATACCTAGAGGCGTGGGTTCATGTGAGGCATTGATATAAGCCCCAAAAATGTTTTTATAATTTTTTTGTGTGTTCAGTGGGTGTTGGTGTTGGACACTGGCTGTTAAGCCTGAATCTTAGCGTTGTTACACCTTCTCAGTTTTATGCTAGGAAAACTTAGGGTTAGTATCATTGTCTTGTTAGAGACTAAAAACTGAGTATTGAGTAAATACGGAGCCCGTTGGGCATTACTCCGTAGACTAGCTATCACATACTGTAGTGGTGAACCACGTAATATTCATGTGTTCATTATTTTATTTTTTGGTATATTTTGGAGTGCGTGAAATGGCTTGTAGGGTGGGTGGCGAGGTGAAGGGGGGGGGGGGGGGGGGGGGAGGGGGGGGGAGGGCCTAGTGATCCAAGGCTAGAGTTCCAGCTGTCCAAGACCCGATATAACTAGAGTACACACAAAAAAATTATAAAAATATTTCTACGCAAGATAGGGCCGGTCCAAAAATATGAGATACTAGCTATAGACAAGGTATGTCCTAGGGAAGGTTTTGGCCCCCTGGTCCAAACAGTTAAACCGATCTTTCTTTGGTTGACTATGTTTTATAAACTACAATTGATTCCTTATCAATTGGTATATCATATCCACCACAACAATGAAAAGAAAAGAAGAAAATTTTCTGCAATCCATCGGGCAATCTAATGGCATTAGAGAGAGAATCTCATAAGAACGAAATAACTATGATTGGATGCATGAGTAGATATCATTAAGTCATAGACGATGACGAAAATTAACATAAAATTTAGAATTAAAATATGCAAATGTCGTGCACAAACTAATCCTAAATCCTACATTTTTTTTGTGTGGTAAAATCCTAAATTCTACATGAAATCATGAACTATCCTAGCGTGAGAGCATAAAATAACAATACAATACCCTAGATCTATGCATAAACACATTAAACAAATCCCTAATTAGGTTATTCACATCCTAGATCTAGAGATCAAGAGGCATAATGAAGCATATTTCCATAATCTAGAGAAGTAATGGAAGTATTTTTCTTCCCCCCTATGCAAGGTAGAAGAAGTAACATTTTAATTGGAATCAAGTAAATGAACAAAATTAAAATACCTTATTCAAAGAATGGAAGGCAATAGATGAGAGGGCGGGATTCTACTCCCCCACCCAATTGGACAACAAACCTTTCCCATTTAACAAACCTATTAAAACAAAGAATGGAACTGGGAAGTTTGTCATATTCTTACAAAAAGACCCAACAATTTCTCTACAATCGCTATGTTTTACGAAAGGACTTCGGTAAGAATATACAAGCAATCGTTAATTGATATGTGCTCTCGATATGATCTTATTGACTTTGCCCGTCAAGAATTTGAGAAAATGCCCACACGGAGCTTGGTCTCTTGGAACTCAATCATCATAGACTTTACTGTTAATGGTCACTCTGAGGATGCTCTTCAACACTTTGAAATGATGTAAGGAAAGGGGATCAAGCCAGGTGGAATGAGTTTAACTATGGAAAAAGGATCAAGACCTAGGAAAGAGTTGAAAGCCGACCCCATTACTCGGACTTAGAAACCCTCAACAGGACTACAACAAAGGGTGTCCGGAACCAGGTCTGGTTGCAAATCTCGTGCAGTTAGACACAACGTAAGACCAAAACCCAGCTTCTCAGGAAGGTCCGATCGCATGACTGTGCAACCAGACGCACCACCGAACACCCACAATAGGCTACTGCATAGGTCCGGTCGCAGACCTATGCAACCGGAGGTGCCACCGGACCCTTCCAATAGCGTCCCAGGCAGGACAAGATGGGAGTCCGGTCTCAGCCTTCAATCAGAGATTGCATCCGGACATACCTAGAAAGACACTGTTCTTGACCATCCCCGCTCCACAGTGACAGATAATAGTACAACACTGTCACTTGTGTCCAGGGAGCATCAAATATTATTATGAATCAACCAACTAAGAGACAGTAGGTAAACTAACGAATTATACTACTATAGGTGTGATCGAGAGCGAGTCAGGGCAAGCCTCGATGGTACAGAGGTCACGTAGATATCACTCTCTAGGTGAAGGATAGTTTGACCTTATTTTATAGAGTATTTTTTTATCACCTTGCATGTCTATGTTGCTTTTTGTTTGCGTTGTATGTCATCCAATATCTGTGAATTGTTCATGCATTTGCATTATGGATATTTGCTGTTGTGAAAGTATGATGTCTGTTTAGCTTGTGTGGAATTGAGGATGGGGTTGGAGACCGCTCAACTGGTTGACCATATGGCCACTTCTTTGCATTGCCAAGTACCCTAGCAGTATGACAATGTCTAGGGGGTAGTCACGAATTGTCTTCCCTGCTGAGATACGACCATAGGTGTACTTCGTATGACATATAGGATTGGTTGGTTACATAGATCTCATGTTTGTGATCCTGGCCAGTAGGGAGTTAAGTACTGGTGTGGGGTTGGAGACGAGGGAGGTGACCTAGCGGTGTTCATTGGAGGGTCTCCGACAAGGGCCACCTTGTACCATACCCATGATTGGGAATCGCGTGGCTTCAACGAGGACTGCTGGGCAGTACCGGGTGAGTGCCCATTCACTCTCACGCATGGGATGTTGGACGAGCTCTGGGTGTGTAGTTGACCTCTTCCTTAGCATATAGCAAACATTACCAGACCATTTAATTTGAATGCTATCTTATACATTATTGCTTGCTTGCATGTTTCTGTTCCTTACTGAGCTCAAGTTGGAGAGCTCACCCCATGATCAAATTTCTTTTTAGATGATGTTGCAAGTGTTACCGTAACTGATTTCATCAATGCACCGATGATTTCTAACCTCACCGGACTGGAAGCGCAGGTAGTTGACGAAGAGGACCACAGTTGTTAATGCGAGTGTGACGTCTATGTCTTCGAGTAGACGGAGCATCCCCATCGTCCCAGCCGTTCTGTTGATCATAGGTTGACACTGAGAGGGGGGGTGAATCAATGTCTTCAAAATTCTTTCCAAATAATTCCTTGAAGACTAATACTATCTTAGCTGATGTTTTACTCATTGACCACAATACACAACCACAGAAGCAATCACAAACACAGTCATATGCATAACCACCTCGCTACCACAGAGTGGTCAGGTCTACCATGTTGTGCATACCCATCCTGCAGGCCATTCCACGCACTTCACAAAATACAGAATATAGACAATGCACATAACATCCACAACACAGATATACATGGTTCACCACTGCTAGGGGTGAAAGTTTTGCCCCTGACGGCCTGAGCCCGCCCAAAACCACCCTGAACCCGATCAGGGTTTAGCCCGGCCCGTACCCTGATAGGGTCCAATCAGGGTATAGGGTAATTTTTACCCTGTCAGGGTAAGGGCGGGTTAGGGTTGAGGCCTCGGGTAGAGCCCGGCCCGACCCTACCCGACCCTGACTTTTTTATTAACATTATCTTTTATGCTACTATTTTGAATTCTCATGGAATGTTTTTACTTTTTATATTACTCTATATTTCTATTATGTTGTGCTTTATTTTATTTTGATCCTCTCTATTAAGTTATCATTAATCTTGTTACTGTATTCTTCTTTTTGATAATCATTCATGTCTTATACTTGTAAATATTTGGCATTTATATGTTATAATGTTGAGTTCAGGATAAATCAGGATAAAACCTACCCTGATTTAGGGTCAATAAGGGTAAACCCGACCTGGCCCGGCCCGAACAGGGTAAATCAGGGTAGGGTAGGGTTTGGTAATACCCTGCCAGGGTAGGGTAAGGGTTGAGGTTATGTAATACCCTGACAGGGTAGGGTAGGGTTTGGGTTAGCATGAAATTTTTTTGGGTAGGGTTGGGTTTGCAGATACCCGGCCCAACCCGACCCTGTTTCACCCCTAACCACCACAGTGTGTGATGGCTAGTCCACAGAGTAATGCCCAACGGGCTCCGTATATACTCAATACGCTTTTTTTAGCTGTCTACACAGCAGGGAGTACATACACCCAATTTACCCAACATAAAACTAGGAGGGCACACATGTGCCAGAAATTTAGGTATCAAGTAACCAGTGTTCAACACACGCTGTACACACTACGCTTAACCCGCACCCACGGGAAGCAGATAGTTATAGTTTTGGGCTTATAACAATGCCCTACAATTTTCGTACAGGCTAGTCAGGCATTCAACATTCATCACCTACAACTAGCATATAATGAATACAGAAATTAAACAAAGCAACTCATACAAGGTTGGGAATCTTACAACTCTTGTTTGGCATTTTCTGATACTCTGGGAAGACTCTGGGATTTCTCTGTAAAGCCTGGCATAGCCCTCAGGTCTACTGGAATCTTCAATGAACAATTTCAACACCAAACCCTAGCCTCCCTTTCCATTCCAGTTCCCCTTTTTCTTCAATGCAACAAATACACAATTGAACCCTTTAATTTGCTTCTCTAAAGCTTTCTTTTCTTCCATTAATGGCTCATAGCCATTCTTGGCATATAAGATGCTTCAATGGAGCCCTAACATATACCTAGAAGGTTGGTGAGCGAGATAGAATCAACAAAGCCCCACCAAAACCTTTCAAATAACCATTTTCACACACAAAACCAGAGCAGCTTCCCCTCTTCTCTGTCAATGCATCAAAAACCCTCCATTAACCCTTTCCTTGAAGCTTTTTCGGGTTCAAACAACCTCCATTGCTACCCAACAACTCCAAGCTCTTTAACGAACATCAATGAGGCATCAAAGCACTATAATGAAGCCTCTACAGTCTTTTTGATTGTTGATAAAGAAAGTATGACATGAAAATCACACAACCAACAAGAAGGACAGCCTTTCCTTCAAAACCCGTAGCTTCTATATCTCAACATTCCCGTTTTTTGCTCTCAGACTGTAGGTAATTCAAAAAAAGAGAGAACGAAAGTAGAACCATCTGATTTGGACTTAAGATGATCAATATATCATCAAAACAGTCTGGGCCAATGAGAATATGTAAAATGGAATCTTTGACTCTCTAACCGTGCACTTGCGCTGCACCATAGCACCGCCATCGCTGACAGAAGGAACGTTGTCGAGCTCTCATTGGCCGCATGAAGAACCTTTAAAATCAGTCGTTCGATCATCTGAAAAAGGCCGAAAAGAATAACCGTCGTTGGATTGACATAATCGCGTCACTTCAGATCGGGATTGATAATATCTCTTGGATCAGAATCATCTCAAGGCATATCCGTGTACCGCCCTATACCATAGTGACGCCATCTCTGACCGGTCAGAACTCGTTGTCAAGTTCTGATTGGCCCATAGGGTATCTTCTTTAAAAAATCGTTCGATCAAACAAAAAGCGTGGGATTTCAAAAGTGACCATCTGATCGGCATGATCGCTTCACGTGAAATCGAGTTCATTTGAGGCCATTCGATCGGTAGTCGTACGCTGTCACACTGTATGTGCGCCATCACGGTATTATGTCTAGTATTCCATGTATCACAGACCATCGTGTTAAATTGCATTCAACTAATCACCATGCTCGCGGGAGTATCAAATCGCGTCGGCTGTGCCACACCTTAGCCCGCCTTCTTCTAGGCCATCCGATCGGCATATGTACATCGTGGCTTCATCGTGGCCGATATTCTTGAATCCATTACTTTTTATATGCCCAAATACCCCTCAGTAACCTATTAAGCATTTCTTTCTCTTGGAAATTTGTCAAACAGATGGTGCGCATGTTTACAGGGGGCAGCCAAGGCCATGCGCGTGCTGCTTGTGGCAAGGCCATGCGCGCAGCTGCCATGAGCTGCTGCTTGGGCTGTAGCTGCGTGCGGCAGTGCTTGAGGGCCTTGCTGCTTGTGGCAGGTGTTGACTAGTGCCGCTGCTGTGCCACTGTGACATGGCCGTGGCCTCAGCTACTGCTGTGTCCAGGTGCCATGTGGCCTGGCTGCCATGTAGCATGCTACCTCATCAGTGGGTCCCACCCACATTCTCTCTCTACATTCTTTCTCTCTCTACATTCTTTCTCTCTAGTCTCTTTTCTTCTTTCTTTCTTCTCTCTTCGGTTTCTCTTTCTTCTGCTCTCCTACCACATCAGCCATGATTGTCACATCATCAGTGGGGCCCACTATAGGATTCACACTCTCTCTTCTCTTACCACACCATAAGTGGGACCCATAGTGTGACCCACATTCTCTTTTTATTTTCTCAATCACTCTATGAAACTGTTGAACACATACACATCAACTATGATTGTCATGCAGTCTATGGGACCCACACACTTTCTCTAATTCATCTCTCCACTTTCTATCACCATTCTCTCTCTTCTTTATATTGAGACCCACTCTGTAGAACATTGTAGAACACGCCTAAGGCTTCTTCATCACTGCCACTTGTACAAGCACTTTCTCTCCTACATTGACACCCTCTCTCCTCATTTCTCTGACTGTAAGCTCAACTGTGTTTCTACCTCAGTCAAGTTGCCCACAATGACAATACATGGCCAACACGTTCTAGTTTATCGTAGTTTAGTTTTATTTCTGATTATGTCATCACTTATATACTGGTGGTGATTGAACCAAGGAGTTGCTATTGTTATATTTTGATATTTGAGAGAAACCTAGATTTACATTATCATTAGACATTTTCAGTTCACTTTATTATGCCCTTCAACCACATTTCTGGTTCACCCAAAAATTGGGGTGTGATAATCTAACTCACCTGTCATTCGTCTTTCTAAATTTATTCAGGATGTCGTGAATAATTCAGGGCAGATGGGTTACATAACTCCATCAGCCACAGATTGGAACGAAAGTCATCTTTTTCTTTTTCTATTTGTTGTGAGCTAGACCGGTGAGATCTTTGTCTCATGGTCACGAGCTCAATCATTTGGAGGTGGTCGAACTTGATCATGGATGGGAGGGTTAATGTCCTCGTGCCTACGACTTCAACCAATCTGGATTTCAGTGGCTCTAGTTCGATCCACCAGACCATGGTTTGCATGACTCCGAGCTAGGATTATGGAATTGACGTCTCGAGGTCCATCATATGGATTGGCTGGTCGGCCTCCTTTGTAAGAACCGTGTTCTAAAAACTTGGTCTAACCCATGGTTTTATATGGTGATAGGTATTCCAATCATAATCGGACCGAAAGGCGAAGTCGGGTGACGAATCACTCAATTTTCAAGTATGAGTGTAAGACCCGTATCGAACTAACCGGTCTTACCACCTTGTACCAGGTCTACCCATCATGGTCGAGCCAAATGGACCAAGTGGGTGAAGGAAATGGCAAAACCAGGTACTAAACTGACCCAAAAATAGTGAATTAGAGGGCAGGGTCACATACCTAGGTAGGCAGGGTCGACCCCCCCTCACATAGAAGTCAGACCCCTGATTTTTCACTGGGGGTCGGACAACTTAGGAACTGAGGGTCGACGGGATCTCTGACCCCCTCATCGACCCCCTGTTTGCCGACAGAAACCGCAAATAGAAAACTTTTCAAATTTCAATGGGATTCCTTCCTAATCCCAATGGGACTTATTTTTGGAGATTCTACTTATAAATAGGATGTCCCTAAGCCTCTTTCACTCCTTTTCAAACCCTAATTGAGAGTGAGAGAAAGAGAAGAAAAGAAGAAGAGAAGGAAAGTTGGAAAAGATGACCGAATTGAAAAATTCAGAGAAATCTCTAAATCTCAGCAAACCTAAGGTATAGGCAAGCTTTCTATTTGATAATCTAAGACCATAGAATAGTTCATGAAGAGAGTATGGTCTAAGAGAAACCCAAATCATACACCCATGGGAAGATTTCAATGAAATCCATGGAGAAATCATGGTAGACAAGGTAAGGAAGAAACCTAGTGTTCTAAGCCATAAACAAGCCTAGAATGGATTGTGGAAGTAAGCCATAGGACCCAAACGTGAAAGAATGGACTGTAGAATGAAAATCTCGACTCAACCCACGAGGGGTCGCACGTGGGGTCGATTGGGAATCGACCCTACCAGACCACAGGATTGACCCCCAGTATTCGGGAAGTCTAGAATAGGGGTGGTCGCACCCAGGGTTGATGGAACATCCGACCCTGGCGTCGACCCTACCCTGGGGGTCGATGTAGACTGCTACCCTACCTGCGACCCACCCTGCGACCCGTGCTTAAAAACAAGCCTAATGATGCCGGAATGACTTCTAACCAAAATCTATCGACTTGTTAGGTTTTCCTATTAATATAAAAGTGATTTTAAAGCTTGAAAGATGATCAACACTCAAGCAAAGGTAAGAGAACAATACCTAAACTAATTGGCTAATAATAAACTGTTTTATTTCTTGAGTCCAATGTCATGACTGATTCTATCCGTGTATGCTTATATGTGCATTCAATATGTCATCCAATATTCCTGCTATTACTGTTCATGCATATTTAATTCTGTCTATTTATAACATGATGATGATGATGATGATGATGATGCTAGGAATAAGCATGTGAATGTATGTGTGTGGTTAGTGTACATGGTGCGGGTAGGGGATGGTATCAACCGGTACAGCCATGTCATTTTCATGGGGTGTATATTGTGTCATGATTCTACTCAAGTCATGTCCACTGACATCATCGTATCACCATTACCTTAGCAGAACTATTACGTCGTAGTATCAAGGGAGGTGGTCTTGGACCTTATAGTCTTCGACTCTGCCGGGGGACCTTAGCTCTATCTCTATGGATGTATTGAGGGATGCTAGGGTGAGGCCTTGGATACACTGTTTGACATTAGGATTGGTTAATTGCGAGCCCAGTTTGCAAGCTCTCGCCAGCAGGGGCTTACGTGTTGGTATGGGTAACCGGTACAGTCATGCCATTTTCATGGGATGTATATTGTCCATGGTGGGTACATGTGGGACGACAGTGCCGATACTCATTGGGCGGATTCACACACTCGTGTATAGAGGTAAGGTGGCCACTGAACCTTTCTATAGTACATTGCAAACTTATAAACCAGACCAAAGATATGAATTGAATGCATGCATATGTTTGTTGCATTGTTTTGTTTGCTCACTGAGCCGTGATGTGTGCTCACCCTTTCGACGTCGAATATTTTTAGTTGATGATGCAGGTATCACGGTGAAAGACTATATGAATGTTTCTGCGTACGGGCACATCGCTGCGATGGAAGTTGAAGACTTAGTGAAAACGCATTACTCTTCATGCAAGTGCAACGCATGCGTTTTCGATTAGATTTTGATTTGAATTATTAAGGAAATGTAATTGATATTTTATTTACTTATGTCTCAGTTAATATAACATAATTTGATACTTTATTTATGATTATCACAGCTAGATTCCTCAGTTCATTTATTATTAAGACTTTCGCTATTGTGTATTTATTCTGATTATGGTTGTGGATGTGTGTGGTTTAGTTTACATGGACACAGCCTATTAGAGATCCTGGTTGAACCGTTGATTTATTGACGGTTCATCACACCGTTCTGAATGGTGCAAAATCGGGGTGTGACAATGAGAACCTGAGTCAGACCGGTCAGACCGGTATGTGCAACCGGTATGTGTATACCGGTCTGAGTCAGTCAGACCGGTATGTGCGACCGATATGTTAAATAGTGTATCCAAGGCCTCACCCCAGTATCCCTCAATACGTCCATAGAGATAGAGCTAAGGCTCCCCGGCAGAGTCAAAGACTACATGGTCCGAGACCACCTCCCCTGATGCCCTACAACGTAATAGTTCTGCTAAGGTAATGGCGATACGACGATGTCAGTGTACAAGACTTGAGTAGAGATAGAGCTAGAGTCTGGTGACCATGATGAACCACATTGTCACGTCCTCCCCCTGATGCCCCACTCGCATCAAGTACACTAACCACACACAAACATTCACATGCCTATTCCTAGCATCATCATCATCATCATGTTATAAATAAACGAAATTAAATATGCATGAACAGTAATAGTAGGAATATTGGATGACATGTTAAATGCACAATGCACGCATACAAGCATATAATCATTCATGGCATCGGACTCAATAAACAAAAACAGTTTATTATTAGCCAATTAGTTTAGGTCTTGTTCCCTCACCTTTGATTGATAGTAGATCATCGTTCAAGCTTTATGAATCACTTTTAAATCACTTGAAAAACCTAACAAGTTGATAGATTTTAATTAGAATTAATTCTCATATGTTTAGACTAACAGAAGCTGAGGGGTCGCAGGTGGGGCAGCACCTGGGGTCTCAGTTTCTGCGACCACATGGTGTAGGGTCGTAGGGTAGGGTAGCACCTGGGGTCTCAGTTTCTGCGACCACAGGGTGTAGGGTCGCAGGTAGGGTCGGACATACTGCGACCCTACGTGAGACCACACCCTCCCTAGAAACTTCCCGAGGGCATGTGGTCGAACATGTGGGTCTCGTGGGGTCGGACATCATACGACTCTACGTGCGACCACATGTGTTATGGTCGATCTTTCACTCTTAAGTCCATTCTTTCATGTTTGAATCCTTCGGCTTATCACCATGGTCCTTCCTATGATTGTTCTATGGCTCAAAACTATGATTTTATACACCATCCATTGTCCACAATGATTTCCTCCATGGATTCTCTTGGAATTTATCTATGGATGGATGATTTGGGTTTTTCCTAATCCTATCTTCTTCATGAACTATCCTAGGCTCTCAATTCATGTAGGGAATTAGGTTCATACCTTAGGTTTGTTGAGATTCAGAGTTTTCTCTGAATTTTCCTCCTCCTTAGTCTTCTTCTTCCATTCTCCTTCTTTTCCTTCTCTTCTCTTTCTCTCACTTTTAATTGGAGTTCTAAAGGAGTGAAAGAGGCTAAGGGACGTCCTATTTATAGAGGAAAACCCTCCATAATAAGCCCCAATGAGTTTAGGAAAGAACCCCCTTCGGATTAGAAAGGTTTCCTAAATTCAGTTTCTGGCTATTTCCGTGGGGTCGAAGGTGGGGTCGCAGGTGGGGTCGCAAAATCCGTGACCCTACCTTTTCGGTTTCTGATTGGTTCTGTGGGGTCGGAGGTGGGGTTGCAAAATCCGTGACCCTGCGTTTTTAAAGTGTGCGACCCCATGACCAAAAGTCATGGGTTGAACTCTTTTGAAGTAGGGTCGGTCACACATGTTTAGGCATGCGACCACACACTCATATTTGACTATTTTTTAGTTAAATTTTATACCTGGTCTTGTGGTTTCTTCACGCACTTGGTCCACTTGGCTCGACCAAGATAGGTAGACTGGTCATGACACAAGAATATAAGGTTAGACTGGATTCGTGGCATGCGGGTCTTACAAGACCAGTGGTTCGGTCTGAAGATATATTACATATTTAAAAAAATTAAAAATTGATGTATTCGGTTTGGTTCTAATTGAGTCGATCCTGGGCAAACCGACCCAGACCGAACTGACCGAACCAATAGAACCGAAACCGAACTTGACAGGGTCTTAAGGACCTCTTTGGCTTATATTTTTAATAAAACGACATTAAATCGTGATTTTGGGAGCTAGGAAGGTCAGATTGACATCCAGTTTGTTCTATTGGACTCTATTTTTTATGCTCCTCAATATGATCTTTATTTTGGTACATTTAGTTACATTGGAAAATGTGTTTTTTTTTCTAAATAATGCTCTTTTGGAGGTTAGGTTGCAATGTTTTTGCTAATTTTTCTTCAATTTATTATATCAAATTGATTGTTGAGCTAGTGTGTATGTGTATGTGATTGTTTAGACTGTAAAATTTTTTTTTTTTTTAACATTCATGGTTAAACATATATCCCACTTAAGTTGCAGGTTAGGATTTGTTTATATCATGATAGAACTTGGTGTTACCACCAAAGTGGCAACCTTATTTTATTCTGATGAGTTTAAATTCAAAGGTCTGTGTTTGTAAATGCTTCAGTTTGATAGTGTTCATCCAAAAATTACATTGTCCAAGTTTATTCAAATTAGGGTTTGTAGCTGTTGTGTAAGGATTTTTGGTGTGACCACCAAAGTGGCAACTTTGGTTCTCTTATAATATGTTCAAATCCAATATCTATGCATTTACAATCTACAGCAAGGAAGTGTTCATCCAAAAATAAGATTGAAATAAACTCCTACTTTTATGGATGCAACAAAGAGCAGCACTGTCTACCCAAAGGTGACGTTGTCAAAGAATATAAAGAAATAATGCACATGGTTGAAGGATCTTTGTCACACCCCAATTCCAGACTAACCAGAATAGTGTGATGAATCGTCAATAAACTAACGGTTCAACCAGGATCTCGTATAGGTCGTACCCACCATATCAAACCAAACACATATTCCACGATAATAATCAGAGATAATAACGAATAAACGAAAGTCTTTATAAACAATGAACTGAGTATCTAACAATGGTAAAATAAATATTTAATCCAGTTATCTCCAAATAACTTAAGTCATAAAATAAAGTAATCAATTACATGTCCGGTAACCAAAATATAACTAAACTAATTAAAGACACATTGGTTGCACTCGCATGAAGGATCATGCACTTCTTCCATAGCTTCTACGTCCATCGTCGCTGCATGACCATACGTCGGAGCATTCATGTATTCTTCAAAAGTAGGACCTGCATCATCACCTAAAAATATTCGACGTCGAAAGGGTGAGCACATATCAAGGCTCAGTGAGCAAACAAAACAATGCAATAAATATATGCATGTATTCAATTCAATATCTTTGGTTTAGTTTTTAAGTTTGTAATGTGTTATAGAAAGAATTAGTGGTCACCGCACCTCTATATACGGGTGTATAAGCTCACCCAATAGATCAAACACCATTGTAGTCCACATCCACCCCACTATGGAATAGAGATAGAGCTAAAGTGTCCGGATCATACACCGCCAACACTTTCCCTGATGCCCTACCCATACCAACACATAAGCCCCTATTGGCGAGGGCTTGCAAACTAGGCTCACAACTAACCAATCATAAATGTCATCTAGTGTATCCAAGGTCTCACCCCAGCATCCCTCAATATGTCCATAGAGATAGAGCTAAGGCCCCCCGACAGAGTCAGAGACTACACGGTCCGAGACCACCTCCCCTAATGCTTTACGAAGTAATAGTTCTACTAAGATAATGGCGATACAACGATGTCAGTGGGTCAGATTTAAGTAGAGACAAAGCTAGAGTCTGGCGACCAGGTCAGATACCACAATGCCACGTCCTCCTCCTGATGCTCCACTCACATCCAACACACTAACCATACACATACAATCACATGCCTATTCCTAGCATCATCATTATCATGTTATAAATAAACATAATTAAATATGCATGAACAGTAATAGCAGAAATATTGGATGACATGTGAGATGCACATTATACACATATAAGCATAGAATCAATCATGGCATTGGACTCAATAAAATAAACAGTTTGTTATTTTCCAATTAGTTTAGGTCCTATTCCCTCACCTGTTAGCAAAGCTCGATCTCCTTCCAAGCCTTCTAACTCTCTTTGAATTAACTTAATAACCTAAAAGTTATATAGATTTAAGTTAGAGTTCATATTTAACATGTTACAGTAGTCAGGAATTGAAACAGATCACTGATAGGTGTCTATTTGATCCTATGGCTCATGTTGTTCCAACTTTACTACGTACGGTCGATACCCTACGATCGCACGATATGCGACTATACCTGCGACTATCCGGTTCCTGAATTCTTCCCGAATGCTTATAGTCGATACTTTGATTATGATATGGTCGACCGTAGCTGCGACCATACGAATTTCTGATCAACATCTACTTTCAATCCAAATTCTTCCTCTTGGCTTTTCAATAGGGTCCTTCCTAATGATCATTCTAAGGCCAATATTCTTAGTTTTACCAAGTTAATTACTCTAACCCATTCTCTATGATTTCCTTTGAGATTTACTCAGAAAATCCCATAGTTGAGTCCTTACATTGGGTTTGGTATTGTAATTTACACTAGAAATTTTCGCTCTTAATGTTCCAAGGCTACAGAGACAAGGTTCATACCTTACTAGATGCAGAAAGTCTGTAGAACTCTTCTCTCAACCTTCTCCTTAGTCTATTCTCCTTCTCCTTCTCCTTCTCTTCCTTCTCTTTCTTTAAGGTTTACTAACGTTTTAAAAGAGTACAAAAGGATTGAGGAACGTCCTTTATATAGAGAAAAAAACCTCCATATAGAGTCCTCTTTCAATTAGGAAAGAGTCCTCCTCAAATTAGGAAAGTTTTCTAAACCCAGAGTTTGATTTGGGGTCATATGATTGGACGTACGGTCGTAGAATCCATCGACCATATGCTCAAAAACATCGACCATACGGTTATTATTTATTGGTCTTTGTTTCTCATCGTATGGTCGACCATACCTACCCAGGTATTCGACCATATGCATAGTTTTTAGAGTGTTAAGTCAATTTTCATACCTGGTTTTATGATTTTTCTTCACACGGTCAACCCACTTGGTCTAAAAATGATAGAAAGACCTGGCACGACATGGTTAGACCAGGTTAGTAGAGTGCGGGTCTTACAATTTTGGCTTTAGAGGCTTCATCCATCCAAAGGTGGTAAGATTTTTTAGAGTTATTATCCCTACGCAGTTATTGCACAACTATCGAGAAGATCAGTGTACATATTGTCTCAAATGATGAGTATGTAGTTCAATTGACTTTTCAAATATGTAAATTGAATTGCACATGTTACGTATATATATACTTGTTAGCTAATTTTATTTGGTATTAATCGTAGGCTTGTAATTATTTATATTGTAATATAGTTATGGATATGTAATGATTAAATACTTTAAGATGCATGTTATTGGCAGCCAGTTCTATAAATTGACATGAAAATTAAAAACTAGTCTAGGATTATTTAACCTAGATATACTCAATAGAAAATTGTATTATAGTTCTTAGGGGGTTCAATCCCTAAGATCAAGTAAAACAATGTTCAAATGAGGAACAATAAAAAAGGATACTCCTTGTGAAATCCAAAGAAAATTTTGATATTTCAAGAAAGGGCGGAGAGATATTTTATTACTCAAACCATCAGTATCAGTTTTGATGATAATAGATGGTAATAAGAGTGTGAGAAAGTACAAGATAAAATTATTAACTATTAATGATAAGTTCAAGGATAAGTGAATATTTGTAGGTAATTAGAACCTATGTAGATGACACTTTAGACTTTCATTTCCTCACAAGAACTATATAGTCAGATCCTGGTGACCTATAATACTCAAAAGATATAGTAAACCTAAAATGAAAGAATTAAGGATAAAAGTTCAAAGGAAAAGAAAAAAACTAAATGCCAACGTCATAGTGCATAAGACATATCCAGACAAAGGTCAGATGCTAGAGGGGTATAGAAATCCACAGAAAGAAATATACTTTTTCATGCAATAGTCAAAATTTTATGACAATTAATTGGATATTAAGGAACTATAAGATAAAATGAATCTAAATAAAATGAAATTCTTGTAGTGTGACTCAAAAAGGACACATGAGAAGAAAGATTGTAAAACAAACAGGCTTAAGTGAAAAAAGAATAAGAATAATGAAACTTCTGAGTAAGAAGGTATAGTAGATTAGACACTTAAGCATTATTCATAGTCTAAACCCGTAGGAGTACCAAAACTTTTAATTTATTTTTTTTAAATTATCTATCTTTAGTAGTTAAACTGTATATTGTTATCCGTTACCCTAGTCATAGGAGTTTATAACTATTGTCTAAAGAAAGATTGTAAAGAATAATATTCTGAAACCTCCCTTATTCGTTACCCTAGTCATAGGAGTTTATAACTATTGTCTAAAGAAAGATTGTAAAGAATAATATTATGAAATATGTGTGTGTGTGTGTGTGTGTGTGTGTGTGTGTGTGTGTGTGTTGTGTTGTGTGTGTTGTGTGTGTGTGTGTGTTGTGTGTGTGTGTGTATTGTGTGTGTTGTGTGTGTTGTGTGTGTGTGTGTGTGTGTGTGTGTGTGTGTGTGTGTGTGTGTGTGTGTGTGAAATAATTAAAGAGAAATATATTAAAGTAAATGAAAGTTATTCACAACAAGAATTTATTGAATTTGATGGACATCAAGATTTCATCTAAGACTTCTTGTCATAGTTTATTCCATGGGTGTGTGTGTGTGTGAAATAATTAAAGAGAAATATATTAAAGTAAATGAAAGTTATTCACAACAAGAATTTATTAAATTTGATGGACATCAAGATTTCATCTAAGACTTCTTGTCATAGTTTATTCCATGGGTGTTTTTTTAAATAATAAAAATTAAGATGAAATTTTTTTTATTAAATGAATTAAAATTATTGGATCTAAATGAGAGGGTATGTATTATGAGAGATCATGTGATACTGAACTATTTTTTGATAAATTTGAACAAATATTTGTAAAAGCGTGAGAATGTATTTGATCTTGTAGGGAAAGAATTGATATTACAACTTATATTATATTAATAGAGTGCTTAGTTAGTCAGTTCTAATTTAAGTTATCTTATTGTTTGAGACTGTAGAGCTGATATGGTATCATAACACTCTTGGAAGAGTGATTATTTTAGGACATTGAGTTGTCATTTTATGGGATGTCAAAACAGATCCAAGAAACTTGAAGTTTGATGAAATCACATGAAAATAACTGCGTTTATGGGAGAGTGATTATTTTAGGACATTGAGTTATCATTTTATGGGATGTCAAAATAGATCCAAGAAACTTAAAGTTTGATGAAACCACATGAAAATAACTGCGGTGCAACCAGTTGAGATAACGAAATTATTACCGTGTGTAATGAGATAATTGTTAAAATTATCTTCATTTAGATTTATGCATAGCCATTATAGCAGAGTCAGATGAGGCAATAAGGAGATTTACTAGACTATGTGAATTTTTCGTTTCATCAAATCACATGTTATACCTCAAAATGAATGATTCTGGTGTTAGATAAGATGAAAATCTCAATAGTTTTGAGCAAGTTGTCAGTAATGAAATTGCTCTTGAGTGATTAATGGTTATAAAAGATGCGTTGTTGTCTACGAACACCAACAAGACTTGAAATTTTGTACTCTTGTCGATGAACAATGTACTCATAGGTTCAAAATGGATATTAAAAATAATTGTAATGTGAGATTTTAGTGGGAGAATTAATTACTACAAAATAAAATTTGTAGCAAAGTGGAATCACACAAAGAGAATGAAAGGTATAGACTTCAAATTTTTGTGGTCTTAGTTGTATTTTTTCTTAACTTGGACTTGCATCAAATATATGTAAATATTTTGCTCAAAGAAAATCTAGATAAAGATATATGTGTTTTAACCACAAGGTCTTGTGATAAGGGTAAAGAAGATACATTTTGTAGACTTATAAAGTCAATATGTGGATTAAGCAAGCATCCAGGGCAGGCATCCTGATAGTGATACTTGAAGTTTCAAAGAGTTGTATTTTTTTTCAATTTTATTGAGATTGTCATTGACTATTGTATATATCTATAGGTCAGTGGGAGTGGATTCACTTCTTAGTCATGTGTGTTGACAGTTAATCATTGGTTTGTAGTGACATGATTTATTTGTTGAAACCAATATTTTTTTTGTCTGATAACTTTAAAATGTAGAATGTGTGAGCAAGTACTTTTGTACCTGATATTGAGTTTGTTCGTGACAGAAAAAGTAAAATTCTAGATTTGTCTCTAAGTGTAAACGTTATTCTTGTTTTCGAACTATTTAGTATGCATGTATAACCATTAAGTTGTGGATGCTTAAATTAGTAAATGAGATAAATTGACAGAAATATGTACAAGAAATGATATTGAGAGTGAGCATCTATACTGCAGTAGGGAGCTTTATACATGCTCAAGTTTGTAGTCGTTTTTATATAACTTTGTCATTGACTGTTATTGGACATTTTTAGTTAAATGTTGGTATAGCTTACTGGACAACGAAAAAAAGAATGGTTATGCAGTACAGGAAGAGGACCAAGGATTACATGTTCATTTATGGAAATAGTGAGACTCTAGACTATTTTGGTATAATTTTTAATGTTTGCATTAATGACAGAAAATCAACATCAATGTTCATTGTCATGATGATTGGGTTTTGTAACTATATGTGAATGTAACGAGTAAGGTATCTAGTGTAAGTTTCATTTCTAACTTGGAGGTTGTAGACTCTACTTCTAAACCTATTGAGATGTGTTGTGACAGCGATTCAGTTGTGTTCTTCTCAAAGAATAAGAAGAAATCTAATATTTCAAAGTATTATAAATATTGAATCTTTTCAGGTAAGGAAAAGGTCAGAATTTATATCATTGTATATTTTTTAACGAAGATTTTGTCAGTGGAAGTCTTCAAGGGATGGTATATCTAATATAGGAATGATTAAAAATAATTAATTTTATTAGAGGCTTGAGTGGTCAAAGATCTAGGAATTAATGGGAGTCTCTAGATATGCTTAATCAGTGGGAGACTCTTTAGTTTATGCTAGTGTTTTTACATTGCTTACTGTGTTTGATTATATCGTTCATGGTTTGATGGGCACAATTTTATAACCATGGTTTTGTTTACATTAGCATTTGTATTATTGCTATTTTACTCACATAGTTATATGTGTTTGACATGTCAAAGAATTTGGGCGATATTAAACCGTTTTAACATGACAGTATTCAGTTAAAATTACTAAAGTAATATTTTGCTAGAAAGTACAAGGTAGTATTTAGCCAAAGAAGACAGTATTTAGCCAAAGAATGAATGTGGTGTCTAGCCAAAGTATGATATTATATTTTATATTTAAATACCATATTTTACTACCCATAAAGATTTTAGGGCTTTTTTATTAAGGTTTTTTAATCAAGTTTGGACTCGCATGAGAGTTTATTTTCATGCATTATCTCAAGTAATTCATTTATTGAGTAGACCTTTGTTGTAGCTAACAGAATATTATTCACCGTATATTGAGGTGTATTATCTACTGTTACTTGCATTGGTAGACTTAATGGATGTTTCAAAGTTAGTGATGATTTAGTGTTGGATTTCATGACCACTGATTAATGGTGATTTTGTAATTAATATAGCCCAAGTAGAAAATTATTAGACTTATGTGGTTTAATTAATTACCTAAAATAATTATTCAGTAGGAGTCTAATTAACACGGTAGAACCGGTTTGATTTGGTTTGGTTCGATTCGTCACATGGTATGAGATAGGTTTGATAACCCTAATTCTATTGTGGGAAGGGTATTAGGGTTATGTCAGTATTCTATAAATATTGGGTTAGAGTCTCCATAGCCACAGTTAGTCAAGTTCTCTCTAGCAAGAGGCATCAAGATATCCTCTGAAGGTTGTGGAAGACTGTGACCAAGGGATTTCAATCAAAGCTTAAAGACATAGAGGAAGATCAAACTCAAAGAAGTACGTGGTTACATTACTGATTTTATTCATTGTTGATATGAAAACCATTGTATTCTAAGCGATCTGTAGGCCAATAAATTTAACATTGGTTCAATGGCAAAGACTGCCTTTAAATGACAGAACATGGGAAGACTTCAGTGCCATATGTTCACATTTTCCTAATTTCAACCTTGAAGACAAGGTTGCTTCGCTACCAGGCACAATGTTACGGATGAACCCAGAAGAGGGGAGAAACGAAAGGAAAGGAATTCAAGATTCAAGGATTATGTTATGAGTTAGTTACAGAAGTTGTTAAAGTAGTTGGAATATTGAGGTAGTTGTAACCGTAGGAAATAGTTATAAGAAAATAGGAAGAACTGAGAGGAAAGTAGTTCAAATCTTGTAAAACAGTCTTCTCTTCTTGCTTAAGAGGAAGCCTCCCTCAAAGTAGGCGAATTCTTCTATTTTCTTGTAATCTTCCTAGTTTCTTAATAAATCAGTTTCATAGTGCTTCAAACTATGTCTTTTGTAATCAGCATCGAAGAGATTCAATTGTTCATTCAGAGGATTCTTTGAAGTAACTTCTGCATGAAGCTCCAATTTCGCTGCATTGCTAGCTGGTAAGCGTATAGTGGTGACGAATTGATGGTGAATGTTCATTATCGGTATTAGGACAACAATAAATCAATTAATCAGAGGAGGACATGTGTTCAGATACCAGTCAATAGTTCGGAAGGACATGTGTCAGAATCAATGCTTGACATATCCCATGGAGTCGAGATAACTGTGCATAACCAAACCCACTCGTTTATGCCACACGTGTAACCAATTATAGCAGTTGTCAGTCGTGGATAAAGGAATAGTTACAGAGAGGCAAACGGTTAGGTAGTCATCGAACGGTCAAAAGATACTCCCACACTTGCACGACCCATATCTTCAAGGGTAATTGAAGGGATAACATCATATACACCATCCCATGATGCGAACCACCTCTAAAAACTCGAAACGTGCTTTGATATTTGTGTAACTGCAGGAATCATCTCCTAAAATCATGTCACTCTACATATACCCCCTAGAATGAAGGTAACGGGATCCTACTTTAAATTCTTACTCTCTTTATAGTCAAATTACTTAAACCTCATTTTACTTGAACTCAGTTTCTCCTGTTCTTGAGTTTTATCTGTTTACTGCCAACCCACACCCCCCCACCCCCCAAAAAAAAATATATTGTTTCTTCTTTTCTTATTGACAAATGTCAACCTCAAAAGCACTAGAACAAAACCAAAAGCAACAATGGGTATAACAACCAGTTCGTGAAGTTGTAGGAGGAGAGAGAGAGAGAGAGGTGGTGACAGAATAGGAAAGGAAGATGGAAGTGAAGAGAGTAAAACTGTCAAAAGAAGCTATTTGGTGGGACAGAAAAAATGTTTTGGGTAGATTTCTAATACCCAAACTTGTTTTTGGGTATTTTTGTTATAGAAAACATAGAATGGGTAGATTGGAAAAAAGGAAACCCAAAACTAGATACTCAAATAGTTTTCCCAAAAAACTACCCCAAACAAATCTGACAATTTCCAAAGAATTTTAACATAAATGTATAATCATAGTCCTATAGAAGCTAAGAAAACTATAATTTCCAAAATCATATCTAACTAAGACTGGTTTCGAAGGTCAGGCCTCCTTTCATGCAGGGCACGCAGAAGTTGTTGGATACTTTCCTCTACCAATCAAATTAGACACTAATCATACGGAAAAAAAAAAAAAAAAAACACTCCAAACACCAAGAAAGTTACAACCATTCAGATTAAATAAACAATCAATTGGAATTAAGAAAAAAAAACCCGGACACCAAAAAAATTACGTTGTGGTTTTTGTAGGTGCAGACCTCTCAAATTAAATAAATGATCAATTATTTTTTTGGTCAAAATAAATGATCAATTGGGACATTATAGAAAACCAAGGACTTCAAGAAACTTACGTTGTGATTTGTTGAGGCCGCAGACCACTTAGATTAAATAAATGATCAATTGGGATTTATAAAAAGAATAAATAAAACTTAGACACCACTTAGATTAAATAAATGATCAATTGGGATTTATAAAAAAAATAAATAAAACTTAGACACCAAGAAAATTACATTGTGTTTTTGCAGGTCTTAGACTCTTCAGATTAAATAAATGATCAATTTTTTTATAAAAATAAATGATCAATTTAGGTTTTATAAAAAAATCTCGAACATCAAGAAAGTTACATTGTGATTTGTGGAGGTTGTAGACCACTCAGATTAAATAAATAATCAATTGGGATTTATAAAATAAAAAAAAAATAACCCGGACACCAAGAAAATTACTTTTTGGTTGTTGCATGCCTTAGACCGTTCAGATTAAATAAACAATCAATTTTTTTGTAGAAATAAGAATTTTATGAAAAAATCTCAAACACCAAGAAAGTTACATTGTGATTTTTAGAAGCTGCAGACCACTCAGATTAAATAACTAATCAATTGGGATTTATAAGAAAAAAAAATCAGACACCAAGAAAATTACATTTTGGTTATTGCATGCCTTAGACTGCTCAGATTAAATAAATGGTCAATTTGGATATTATATAAAAAAAAATCCCAAACACCAAGAAAGCTACAATGTGAATTGTATAAGCAAGAGACCTCTTAAATTAAATAAATGAATTTTTTGGTAGAAGATTAAATAAATGATCAATTGGGATTTTTAAAAATAAACCTGGACACCAAGAAAATTACACAATGGTTTCTGCAGACCTTAGACTGTGAGGATTAAATAAAGGTTCAATTTCTTTTTAGAAATAAATGATAAATTTGGACTTTATAAAAAAATCTCGGACACCAAGAAAGTTACTTTGTGATCGGTGGAAGTTATAGACCCACTAAGATTAAATAAATGATCAACTGAGATTAAAAAAAAATAAAAATAAAAACCTAGACACCAGGAAATTACATTGTGGTTGTTGCAGGCCTTAGACCGTTCGGATAAATAAATGATCAATTTTTTTTTGTAGAAATAAATTATCAATTTGGATTTTATGAAAAAATCTCAGACACCAAGAATATTACATTGTGATTTGTGGAGGTTGCAGACTATTCTTATTAAATAATTAATCAATTGAGATTTATAACGGCTTTGCTGCAATGGATGGCAGAGGGTCTGTAGTACCCGAAGCACTGGAGTGATCCAGTAGCCAGGAAGGGGCCTAGAAGTGTCTACTACTACACCACACTGCACTTGGCTCTACACATTTACAGAGCTAACCCCTGTCCAATGCCTGATAGAACTAAGGGGGGTTTCAATCCTTACTTCTTATCCCCATCTCAGCCCAGGCTAACGGGGCCTTACTTATTCTAAGGGGGAGTGGATTCTTTTTGATAAGCGGTATTATTGAACCAGACAAAGCAACAAGCGATGAAACCAAAGATAGATAAAGCTATAAGAACAAAAAAAAACAAAAAAATAACAAAAAAAAATCTTGGACACCAAGAAAATTACATTGTGGTTGTTGAATGACTTAGACCGCTCAAATTTAATAAATGATCAATGCAAACTTTATAAAAACAATTCCAAACACCAAGAAAGTTAAGTTACATTGCATGACTTAGACCACTCAGATTAAATAAATGGTCAATTTGGACTTTAAAAAAAAATCCCAAACACCAAGAAAGTTACATTGTGTTTTGTATAAACTATAGACCAGTTAGATTAAATAAATGATTTTTTTTATAGAAGATTAAATAAATGATCAATTGGGATTTATAAAAAGAAAAAAAAAACTCCAGACACCAAGAAAATTACATAATGGTTTCTGCAGAGCTTCGACTGTTAAGATTAAATAAATGTTCAATTTCCTTTTAGAAATAAATGATAAATTTGGACTTTATAAAAAAATCTCGGACATCAAGAAAGTTACATTGTGATTTGTATAAGCTACAGACCACTCAGATTAAATAAATGATCAACTGAGATTTATAAAAAAAACAAAAAAAAAACAGACAGCAAGGAAATTACATTATGGTTGTTGCAGGCCTTAGACTGTTCGGACTGAATAAATAGAAATAAATGATCAATTTGGATTTTATGAAAAAATCTCGGACATCAAGAAAGTTACATTGTGATTTGTGGAGGTTGCAGACCACTCAAATTAAAAAAAAAATAATCAATTGGGATTTAAAAAAAAAAACAAATTAAATAATTAATCAATTGGGATTAAAATAAAATAAAAAACTCGAACACCAAGAAAATTACATTGTGGTTGTTGCATGCCTTAGACCACTCAGATTAAATAAATGGTCAATTCGGATCGTAATTTTGGTTTCGAGCCTAATTTCGGGCAGGTCAGTAACATTAAGTTCGGTGATTTCGACTGAAATTTCAGAAAAACTTGGTAAAAAAAATTTCCAAATGAGGTTAATATCTATAATAACTAAACTCTTACTTAGTTATAAACAAAAACTCAAAATAAAGTCCATATATAATTCAAAGTCTCAAACTAGTCCTAGGAATTCCATCCGTTGTTACGGTATTACCCATTGAAAAATAAATATAAAAAATGGTAATTTACATCAGAGGTACCCGACATTCTGAGAAATCATACCAGAGGTACCTCACGTTTCAAAAATCATACTAAAGGTATCTCTTCTCATATTTCCAACATTAATCCTATTTAAAGTTGGCATCATCTAAATTAACCATTAGATCTACTTCAAATTTTCGTGGACTGATCGTTTCTTGTTGAACTACCTTATTTAGTGTCTGATCGTTGGTACACCCGCCAAAAAAACAGTAAGTTGGGATGCAGAGTTTTCACCGGAAGTGTATACTATAATCGAGATATGTGACTTGGTGATGAGCAATCACTAGTGAAGAAAGGTCACAGGAAAGGACAGGGGGCAAGAGAGGGGGTTGCAATTGAAACAGCGATGAGTACTTGGGATTCCGAGTGGTGAGTTGTTGCGGCAATGGGATGGTGAGAGAGTGAATCAAAAGGGACCAAGAAAGTTATGCTAAACAAAGGTAAATTTGAAAGTACAAAAATAAAAAGTACCTCAAAGTATAATATTTTTGAAACGTCAGGTACTTCTAGTATAATTTCTCAAAAGGTCAAGTACCTCTAGTATAATTTTTGAAACGTGAAGTACCTTTGGTATAATTTCTCAAAACGTATACCTCTGGTATAATTTACCCTATAAAAAATAATCCTAAGAAATCGAGAGATTGCCCATTGAGGCCCAAGATACAAATCCAGATACAACTCATTAGTATGAGTGTGTTCTAGAATTTTTTATCATCTAATTAATAGATTAGAATATAGAATTAATTAATTAGCTTTACAACTGTATAGATAAGACATCCAATTTATTTATCATCTTTGAATAAAGAAAACCTTTATGTAAACAATTATTCATTTTTCTGTGTTTTTGTTATTGCAAGAGTCTTAGGGAGTCACTTTATCTCTCACAACTCGGTCCTCAAAGTAATAAGAGTTGTTTTACCAAAAAAAGAAAAAGAAAAAGTAATAAGAGTTGAAAGAAACAAATGTTTTCGTTTTTCTGTGTTTTTGTTGTTGCAGAGTCTTGGGAATCACTTAATCTCTCACAACTCAGTCTTCAAAGCATTAAGAATTGAAAGAAACAAACCATGTCCAGAGATTCCTTCCTCGATTCCTTCTTCTGCTCCCTTTCGTCACACTCTTTCTCACTCTTTGATCTCTCTCAAACCCATCAATTGTAGTCGTAGATTTCTTCATCTTCGGAGGCTGCTCTCAACTCAGGTTCTCCATGGGCGATGCGTTATAGTTGCAGGATTGCTTCATCAAGCACGATTACAATAAAAACCGAAATACAACCGAAATCAAGAAATCGGATCGAAATACAACCTGTACCACCATCCAGTTTCATCTCAGTTTTGATAAAAACAGATATGTTTTGGCCGAATTTCAGAATTTTGGCCAAAACTCTGAACCATAGATTTATAATAAAAACCAAGACACCAAGAAAATTACATAATGGTTTCTGCGTACCTTAGACCACTAAGATTAAATAAATGTTCAATTTCGTTTTAGAAATAAATGATAAATTTGGACTTTATAAAAAAAATCCTAGACGCTAAGAGAATTTCGTTGTGACATGTGTGGCTGCTGACCACTAAGATTAAATAAATAATCAATTGAGACTTATATAAGAAAAAAAAACCGGATACCAAAAAAATTACATTGTGATTTTCATAGGCTTTAGACCGTTAGGTTAAATAAATAATCAATTTTTATTGTTAGAAACAAATGAACAATTAGGATTTTATAAAAAGACCACGAATAACAAAAGAAAAAAAAAAATTACTTTGTGATTTGTGAAAACTCCAGGCCACTCTGCTTAAATAAATTATCAGTTGGATTTATATAAAAAGCCTCACACAACCAAAAAATAAAAACATTGTGGTTTTTCAGTTCGCATACTACTTGGATTAAATAAATGATTTAACATTTAATAATAGAAAGTGATTGTCAAGTGGTGACTGGTGAATGAGTCTTGATCATAACAACTTGAGGTGATTAATGATTTAAATTTTCTTGTACTCTTTATGTCGGCATGAGAAAATCCAATAACGGTAGTTTACTGTATGCATATACTGTATTAATATGCGCATACAATAAACTACAGTTATTGAATTTTCTTATACCGATATGAGAGGCATGAGATGATTTATTTCCTTTAAAATGTGATACGATTTAAGTTTCTTCAATCAAACAAATTATTGTTTAAAAATAATTACAGGTAGGTATATTTTTTGTCGGGCAATTTCTTAAAATTCTATTGATAACAATATGACAGCTCCCATTGTTTTTCTTTTTTTTTTTCTATATTAACCTGTGGATTCCAAAGTTTTCAAATTTAATTAAAATAAAAATAAGAAAAAAGAAATCAACTGGTACTTCTCTCTTCAATTTTTTTCTTTAGATTTTGATTTTTTTTTTTTTCTTTCTCTCCTTCAAATGAAGGATTATTGAATGAATCTCTGATGACAATGAAATTTTTTTGTTTTGATTGAACATTTCATGTTAATGTTGATGTTATGGGATCGTTAATGTTGATGTTATGGGATCATGGCTGTTAGAATGAAAAGATTTGGGAACGAAAAGGTAGAAGAACAGAATTTTGAGTTTACTAATAATATTCAAACTCGTTGTGTAGAAATTCTTCTTATAATAAACACACATGAGATAAGTAGTTCACGTGTCATGATCAATTAAACACATATTTTAATTAATATTATAAACTATATTATTAATATCATGTCAGATTTCTTGTCTCTTTCTGCAATAATTTCATTACGTGTACTTTGCCAAAAAAAAATCATGTGTATACAGAAGACTTCTCTTTATTTTTAGATAAAAATAAGAAGTCTTATTGACTACTTGTATACCTCTTACCTCGTAATTCGTAAATCGATCCCTTTTTATGCTATTTTGATTTATAATAATATTGATAATTTCGAGAATGGATCACTTCTTTGTTCTTTGGATTCTTTATAGGGAAAATTTTTCCCACCTTTAATTTGACATTAAATGTTTTTCATTTCTCTTGTTTTTTAAAATATTCTTCTATTCAATTTGATAATGAAGTTCATAATCCGTAATATTTCTATTTTTTATAATAATACTTTCAAAATTTAATTTAAAAAATCAAATTTAATTTAAAAAAAATTATTAAAAAAAAAAACAGAGCAATTGTGGATCTCGTGTACTCGTCTCCGGTGGCACCTGTGATTTCATGGATGATCCGCTCACCGTCGAGATGTACGATACTGAGTCCCGATGATAGGAAAATCACTCCTTGTGTCTCATCTTCAGGATTCCAATACAAGCACGACGGAGGGACTCCAAATCACTTCGTGTCAAACAATAAAAGGGTTGAATGACACAACTCAAAACACCAAAGGCTTCCTGTTTACTGGAAGTACGATAAACAATCTTCTGAACACACGAAATTCCAAGCTTTCGTCCTAGAACCAAAAAACTCAATTCAATCTTAGCAAACTGAGAAACATCCAAACCAAATTCTCCCCCTCTACTACATCAATTCCCTCACGGGAAGAAACCCATTTCGTTTTTTTTTTTTTTGTTCGTAAGCTAAATTGCTTCACCGACCAAAAAGGAGAAACTTAATCATAAAACAACAAAAATCCTATTCCCAGAGTGAGGGTGGAGGGTGGAAGTTCAGGAAACTGCCATTAAAGACAAACAAAAGCAGAAAAACCAAGGAGGAGGAGGAAGACGACTAAAAGCGAAAAATGTGATGAGAAGAAGAGAAAAATGAGGAAGGAGAAAGTGAACTGATAATAGTTTGCGCATTATGACACGATCTAGTGGAAGAATAAGCAAAAACAGTTAGAAGCAGGAGTGAGGACCGCATCAACATGGACAGACCGACGGCCCCAACCATCCACCCAAGAAAGCTTCCCTATCAAGAAAAGTTTTGGGGGTTTTCCCATTCCTCTGCAATTTCACGTCCAGCCATCATCACCGATCCCAAGAATCAAAATCAAACCCATTTCTCTCTCTCCTTAGATCTCGTTCTTCGTGTTGGTAAAGAAAAAATAAAGCATACAGAGACGGCAATACTGATACAGAACAACAAAAACTGTGAAAAACTGATAGTGGCTGCGTTGAAGCCTGAGGAAAGGGAACTGGTGTTTGGGTAGCCACAGAAGGTGCAGGTGTTGGCGCCGGAGGTGAAACCGTTGGTGCAGGCAATGGCATCGATGCGTAATAGCGTGCAATAGACACGAGATTGGGCGAATCGGGAACCTTATCGCTAACTTGGTTGGCGAGATCGTAGGTGGAGCTGACATTAGCAAGCAAATCTTTGAGCAGGATCGGCATCGGTTGACAAATTTCTCATCGTCGGGATTCGATATCGTACATCTCTATTTCGAGCAGATCAGCCACGAAGTCACAGGTACCACCTGCAACGAAGACACGAGATCCACAGTCGCATTTTTTTTAATTTTTTTTATATATTTTCTTAAATTAATTTCGATTATAAATTTCTTAAATTTTTTTAAATTAAATTCTAAAAGTATTATTGATAAAAAAATATTGGTGATCTCATCATCAAATAAAATGAGAAAAAATCTTTTAAAAAACAAGAGAGGTGGGGAAGAGATCAGTAAAAACAGGAGAGGTGGAAGATTTTTAGTGTGGTGATAGCCTTTTAAGATTCTTAGAAAAGAAATGGAAGAAATCTTTCCTTCCTTATAATATGGGGCTATGATTTGGTGGATTTTAATGGATTGTTAGGAGATAGATTTTAATGGGTTATTGTTTCTTTTCATGTGAGTGTGCTGTGAAGTGTCAGTTTATGGCAATGTTTCAACGACGATCCTTTCACCTTCGCTTGTGATGTTTGGTTTATTTTAGTGTTTTAGTTGTATTCTTTTATTTGTTTATTATTAATTGTATTCAATTACTGATTTTAACTAAAAAAAAAACTTGCAATTACCAATCACAAAATCATCTAGAAGGAATTTTTTTTTTTTTTTTGTAAGAATCTAAACGGAAATCAATCTGCTACCAACTAGCTGATGGACGATTTGTAATTTTTACTTTTTTGAATAAAGGATGATCTGCATCTAGCGTACAAGACAGTGTTGCTTTGAAGCATGGTGATAGGGCCATAGGCATAGGGGTTAATGCTTCTACGTAGGTGGGGCCTATACAAAATGTCAGAAAGTTGCCATTATGAAAAGGCAAAACGTGGCTGCTAACCGACCTCAAGGGTCAGGCTTTTCATATATCTCTGTTTCCTTGAAGCTGTCAAGTACTTTCCTTTTGGAATCCATTTGCAGGTCGAGAGTGCTCTTCGTTTGCCTTGTGGTCTGCACATTGAAGCATATACAAGTAGAAAAAGAGTTCCTTTAAAATCTCTGCAACTCCTACATTATTCCCATTGAAGCATCATGGCCAAACTGACTCAAGCATCCTCTTCTGTCTCTTCGTCTGGATCTTCTGATTTTGATGTGTTTCTCAACTTCAGTGGTGAAGACACTCGTAATAATTTCACTAGTTTTCTTTACAAAGCTATGCAAGATAGTGGAATCAATGTTTTCATTGATAGTGAAAAATTATGGATTGGAGAACCCATTGGCCCAAACCTAGAAAGAGCGATCGAACGGTCCAAAATCTTTATCCCTATCTTCTCTAGTAGTTATGCGGATAGCAAATGGTGCCTGTGGGAACTTGCTCAGATAGTTCAATGGCACAGATCCAACAATCGATTGCTCATGCCCATATACTTCAATATTGACCCATCACATGTTCGAGAACAAACAGGAACTTTTGAAAAAGCATTTCAGGAACATGAGAAGAATTTCAAGCCCGATATGGTAAAGAGTTGGAGGGATGCTTTGAAATGGGTAGGGAATTTGAGAGGAGAAGTTCTTGACAAAACGAAGTAAGTCTTTAATCCCACAAACTTCTCCTAAAGGTATTCTATTAGTTATTGTTGTGTTTTAATTTTGAAATGAAATAATTACAGGAATCAAGCTGACCTAGTTGAATTAGTTGTCGAGAGGGTTCGAGGTGAATTGTTCAGTAGCACTCATCTGGTTGAAAGTAAATATCTTATTGGAATAGATTCCTCTGTAAATGAACTGGAATCTTTATTAGATATTGGTTCTAATGATGTTCGATACGTCGGAATCTGTGGTTTGGGTGGCGTTGGGAAGACAACAATTGCCAAGGCACTCTACAATCGCAGTTTTTTATTCTTCAGTAAGCATAGTTTTCTTTCAGACGTTAGAAAACAGGCAACAGAATACAGGGGTCTAGAGTCTTTGCAAAACCAACTTCTTAAAGATATCCTCAAAATAGACGTTGATATATCCAATTATCATGAGGGAAAAACATTGATAGAAGAAAGACTTTCTAAAGAAAAAGTTCTTGTTGTTCTTGATGACGTGGGCAATGAACAACAAGTAGATGCTTTGGCGGGTGAACTCAAGTGGTTTGGTCCGGGAAGTAGGGTCATAATTACAACCCGAGACAAAGATATTTTGACTCTAGCTAAATATGTATATATGCCTCAAAAGCCTAATTTTGAGCATTCTCTTCAACTATTTAGTTGGTATGCCTTTCAAAAGAACCATCCTCCTGAAGATTATATGGAACTTTCAATGCATCTTGTACACTACATTGGAGGGTTGCCTTTATTACTAGAGGTGCTGGGGTCTTACCTATCAGAAATAAATAAGAAAGAAGTGTGGAAAAGTACAATACAAAAATTGAAAGAAATTCCTTCAAACAAAATGATGAGTAGCTTGAAGATATCCTATGACACCCTAGAAGACAATCAAAAAGCAATGTTTCTTGATGCTGCATGTTTTTTCATTGGATGGGCGAAAGAAACTATAATTTCCATATGGGAAGCTTGTGGATATTGTCCGGAATCAGAAATACACGGATTAATTAGAAGATCCCTTTTAAAATTTGATGAATGTGCCTTGTTGAGGATGCATGATCAGATTCGAGACATGGGAAGGAAAATTGTTCTAGAAGAAAGCTTTATGGAGCCAGGAAGGCGTAGTAGGTTATGGTCTTATAGAGATATCTTAGAAGTATTAGAAGAACACAAGGTAAGACCTAGACACATGTTCTCTCTCTCTCTCTCTCTTTCTCTCTCCATTTATTTTGGTTGTTTCCTATTGTAGAGAAGTGTGTCCACCAATATCCATTTACTTTGCTATTTTTCTGTTGTAGGGAACTAATATGATAGAAGGCATGAGTGTTCCCGATGACTTTCCATGTGATAATTTTACCAGTGAACCCTTTCAGACGATGTTCAATCTAAAATTTCTTATCATTCGTTCAACAAACTTTGTAAAAGACTTTTCACACCTTCCTTCCACATTAAGATGTTTCATATGGAGGTTTTGCACTTGGAGAATCATACCAACCAATTTTTATCATAACACACTAGTTTATCTCAACCTAAGCGGTAGTAAAATTGAACAAGCTTGGAATGGCAGACCTCACGATGAAAATAAGGTATAGCATTTGGCATTTCTTTGTTCATTTTATTATTAAGTTTTATGTATAGTATTGTGATGTTTTCTCTTTTTGATAGGTGTTCAAAGAATTGAAAGTTCTCAATCTTAGTGAATGTAAAAATCTATTTGAGTCCCCAGACTTTTCATGGTTTCCTTCCTTGGAGCGATTAGATCTTCAATGCTGTAGTTCCTTGAAAATGTTAAATGAGTCCATCGGTCAGTTGAGTAAGCTCAAACATCTTATTCTCAAATCATGCACGTCACTCAAGAAGTTGCCCGATGATCTTGTACTATTAAAAAGGCTTGAGGTATTAAATGTTATGGAATGCTTTAAACTGAAGGAGCTACCAAGATCAATGTGGACAATGACGTGTTTGCATAACATTAACCTGAATGGAACCACTATTTTTGAACTTCCTGATGATTTTTCAATGAACCCGAATTTAATGAAGTTGGATATTGTATCTGAGAGGCTTCAATCACTCCCAGCGAATATGTCATCTTTCAAAAACTTGAAGCAATTAAATCTTTTTCGTTGCCTGAAGTTGAAAGAGCTCCCTGAGCTTCCCTCAAGTTTAGTTGAACTTTCGTGTGAATATTGCTATTCATTGGTACAACTACCAGATTTGTCTATGCTGAAAAAATTGAAAACACTAAAACTTAAGCTTTGCGTAAAGCTGGAGGAGATTCAAGGCCTTGAGGGAACAGAATCCTTGGAGGAATTGAATGTGTTGGGATGCTACAACTTACCACATACTCCAAGGGAGATACTTGGCCAGGTAGATACTTTCACCCTCTTATTTTATCCAATTTTAATTTAAACTAAAAATTGTCAATTAGTTTGCAACATTGCTGATTGAGGGCTCTTTCCTTTCCTTTCCTTTTGCTGTAGGGAAAACTTTTGGCCACCAGCTCACTGGAAGATAGTTATTCCTTGACTACTGTTGATGGGATCTATAATACGAGGTTAATTCTGTGCCTTGTTTTCGATTTCCCCGATTTCCCCAAATTCTTCCCCAAAAATTGTCGAAATATTGATATAGAAATTTCGGTTTCTATTCGCCAAAAAGAAAAGACAACCAGGTCTTCTCATACGATTAGAATTGAACACGTTAAAATTGATCCTTTTCAAGATACAATCTTCATTCACCATTTCAAAGGCTTTGACTGGTTTGGGATTCCATTACAAGGAAAAGATGCTATCAAGATTTTAGAACCAAAAAGCTATCCTTGTAGAGTAAAATTCTGGAAGCTCATATACGATAACAAGGCACCTGACCAGAAAAAGCCAAATGAAGATATGAGTGCCTTGATGGTAGCAGATTTCTTCAATTGGTCATGTGTATTAAATGAGGCATCTCCTTCTGACAACATTGATGGAATTATAGATTCCGACCTTGTTTTTTTTAAGTATTCTTTGAACGCTGTAATGAGGAAGTCAATGCTGAAGGCTGGTAAGAGAGGCCATCATGGCAATGCTGAAACATAGGTCTATCCCAATTTGAAGGGCTGAATTGAGAGGGCTATTGAAATATTTATTCTTGATAAGGATGAGTTAAGTCCTACTCGAGTTGAAGAGGCGACACCAATTTATAATGACAAGGATGATGAGATGGCTTGTCCGTCTCTATCTCCCGTTGATGAGATGGGGTTGTTTGACAAGGATGATGAGGCACCGTTGAGGGCTATGGGAAGAACTGTTCTTGAAAATGACGAGGAAGATGTAGTATTAAAGGATATGGAGAGACTTCGACTTCACTAGGGTATCATTGAGACAGCTGTTGATAATGGAGCTTAGCAGGTATTAACACCAACTCAAATAGTCTAGCATAGCTACGAAAACCCAGTCAGGTGAGTTGGGTCTCACCATAATGTATTTTGGTTTATAGTTGTGTTATATGAGTCTTGGGCTTCTTTTTGTTTGAAAAAATATTGTAACAGGTCTCTCTTATGAATCCATATTTAAAGAATTTTGATTTCATACAGGATATGTAGGGATTTTTTTTATTTTTTTTATTTGGGTTAATTAATACTGTGATTGTTTAGTTAGAGAATATTATGTAAATCTCTTTTTTATTTCTTGTTCAATTTGAGTGAATTCCATACAGATTTTATTTCCAAGTTTTGGTTTTTAATTTATTAGGTTGCTATTTTTTATTTCTGCAAGTTCTATTTTAAATAGCATTGTAAGTCATCTCTCAAGTATTACCAAAAAAAAAAAAGTCATCTGTTAAGTCAGTTTTTTTTATAATAGAATATGGAAAAGTTTGATTTGGCACCTGTCGGACTGAATCTAAATGTTCATCTTCTCTCTCTCCTCTCTTTCCCTCTCCTGCAATCGGCTTCTTCTTCTTCCCTGGTTCTCTTTCCTCCTTTTGGCAACCGGAGAATTCCATCTCAGGTAACCCCTCTTCTTTCTTTCTACTATTACCAGCCGAAACTCTGTTCCTGTCAAGTTTCAGTTTACTTATTTGATATGTATTTTCCTTCATAGCTGATAACTTGATAATATAAGACTTTGTGGATAGCTTTCTGGTTGTATTACCTCTTGATTGGTTTCATTAGATTCAAGTTTCTCAGCTCCTATTATTGCTTGCACTTCCTTGCTCTGTTTGTAAACTCTACTGAAACAAATCCATCTTATTACTTGCAGATTTATAAAATAGTGATTTTCTGTTTTGATTGGATTATGTGATTTCAACCCCATTTCTTGGAATGTCTGTTTACTGTCATCTCTTCTTCTACGATTCTGGATTTTCAAGAGTGTTTACTCTTAAATACAAAGTCCAGATCAAAATTGTTTTTTCTTTCGAATCATACTGAATCTTGAATTTCGAAATTCATCCTTTGCTCTTTAGTTTGATCATCCTTTGCTCTTTAGTTTGATCATTATTCTATCTAGATTCTGTTTCCATATCAAAGCGATCCTAACTTGCCCATATTACCGAACTACTGCCCTTACAAATTGATTTATTTGTTCATCTTGTGGGCCCATAGTGTTTTTAGATAGCGTTATCCTAAACTGGGACCGCATCACAGTTTTTGTAGGATTATTGTTATAATAATAATAATAACAATAATAACAATAATAATAATTTCCTGTGATATTTGTTTATACTGGTATCGTTTCATTTGACCAGATCATCCAAATGACTGAAGATTGTGGAAGTTTGTTGCTGTTGGATTAGCTAGCTGTTTGTTATGCGTCAAGTTTTGGATATAAATGGTACAACTTGGACTTCACATGATTACTCAATTGCTAGCTCTTGGTTAATTCTTGCGGATTAAATGTCTAAAAAAGCATGGTATTTTATGTTAGATGATAGTTAACGGACATGGTATAGGACTTGATAATGTAAATATCTAGTTTTTATGGGGGATTATAAGTGATGTCATTTTATAAAATGAAGCCCAAGGCATCATCCTCTTGCCCGGAAAAAGATTGTCTCCAGTCCGTTCAGTCGTCCAGTCGTGATTGGACGGACTGGAATCACAAGACTGATTTGGATCGTCTCTTGTTCGGCTAAGAACAGGATGCCGTCTGTCGCTGGATGGTATTACATCCAATGGCTCTTGTTACTTAAGGCATAAGTAACTTACAATGAGAAGAAAAACAGTGAATCATAAACCCATTTCAAAAGCTGGAAGGCATTCTTTTTCTTCCGCAGTAAAACAGCGAACAGGATCTAGATGGCATTCTTCTTCTTCCATTTTTTTTTTTCTCTTTTCAAAAAATCTGCTTCACCAAAATGTTGTAAAAGAAGTTGCGACCCCAAAAGTGCTGCTGCGAAGAAAGTTTTCTACTTCTGTAACCCTTTTCTCAAAAAAGCTGCTGCAACCCTTCTCAAAAAGTTGCAGAAGTTTTATCCTCCTCCTGCTCAAAAACCATTACTTTACATTACCCTTCTTCTACTTTGTCTTCGCAAACCATAATAATACTTCTTCTTCCATTCTTCGAAGGAAGCTTCTGGTGCAATTTCTTTTCCGGATTCGGATGGTTCATCTCCGTCCGACTCCCGCAGCGTGCAACTTCTGTGGACATTTACGAATCTGGTCAGGTGATTAGAATCAGCAGATTCTCATTCTTGATAATCGACCACTAGGTGGATGGATAGATTTTGATATGATAGGTTGCAGATTTTTACATCGTTTCCCAAATCATTCTTTTAATGTAATGTGGAAAGTGTTTGAGTATTGCATGAAAATGAGCTATTATTCAGCTTATGTCTGAGAACTTTCCAATTCCTCTCTGAGTGTCAAGCAGATTCAAATCCAACAATCTAATGGCACCAGATCAGATTTATTCTTCTTGAATCATTTCCTTCTTTTTCATGAAAAAATTATTCAGTCCCAAACAAGCACCAGATTTATGTTTCCAAGTCCGGTGATTTCTTTTTTGTGGTACAGTGGTGGCTTGAAATTTATCCCCTGCTTGTGGATGAAGACTCAAACAATGTCAACTCAGTTTTAAACAAGCAACCCAAAAGAATCTCCTTTTGTAAATACTTTGTGAAAACGAGTTAAGTTCAAGCTATAATCAAAACCACTAAAAGAGAAAGAGAGAGAAATAGAGAGAGAGAGAGAAAGAAATAGAAATAGATATGATGTAAACAGATCTTCATTAGATACAGAGAGATCTTGTTTTCCTTCTCTTCATAAGATAAGATACAGAGATCTTTCCATTCAACCTCATGCCTCAGCAATTCCATAAGAATAGAAAAAGGGAGGCATAAAACCCTAAACCACAGATTATGTCAACCGTTCCTCCTTATTCAATCAAAACTCGTGAAATTGATGAACTCAGATGCGGAAGGCCTGGTTTTTCACAACACAGAAAACCCTCAACCTGAGATGAACTATAAATGAAAAAAAAAAAAAAACCGAAAGAAAGTAAAAAAAACGGAGAACCCGAATAGCGAATCGTGGGTTTCGATGTTTTTGTTGTTCTTCTTCACTATTAAAGAGAGTTTGATGTTTTCACTATGGATTATCGGAAGTAACAGAAGCCAAAGAACGAAGTGAGATGCCTTAACAGGAGGAATCTCACATCAGATTTTTTGGTTCGAGGAAGGGTTTGAAAAGGAGAGGAAGGGTTTGAGAAGAAGGGAAGAATGAAAACTGCAGCCGAATGGTTTGGATTCAAATCGTCTCTTCCCTGAGATTCGGGAGGAGGGATGGCGGCTTGGATGGATGGCTGCCACTTGGCTCTCGGGTGAATCTGAGCCATCCATCCGAGCCGACACCCCAGCCGACAAGCTGAGCCGACAGGGGTGTCGGCTCGGATGGATGGCTTAGATTTACCTGAGAGCTAGGTGTGTCGGCCATCCATCTAGGCCGCCGCCTCTCCTCTCAAATCTCAGGGAGGAGACGATGTGGATCCGAATGGTTCGTCATGAATAAGATTTTGAAATAGGTTTATGATTCACTGTTTCTCTTCTCATTGTAAACTACTTATGCCTCAAGTAACTGGAGCCATTGAATTTAGTACTATCCAGCTGCCGCTCGAAGAGCGACAGCTGGATGACATCCTGTTCTTAGCCGAACAGGAGACTATCCAAATCCATCACAAGACACGCCCCCCAATGTATTGGTAGGCGTGTTCTTTGATTCCAGTCCTTCCGTTTATTGCTGGACGAATTAGACGAACTGGAGACGATCTCAATCCCCTCTTGCCCACTAACAAAGGGGTTCAATTCTTCTCCAATTATTGGAGACTCCAATCGCCCATCCAGCGATTGGAGTTAACTGGGCGCACCTACCAATACACACCTACCGATGTATTGGTAGGTGCGCCGAGTTAACTCCAATCGCTAGATGGGCGATTGGAGCCTCCAATAATTGGAGACGAATTGAATTCCCAACAAAGATAAAGTATAAACGAATGCCCACCTGCACGCGTGGTACACAAACATACACATTGGCCCATGGGCCATGACCAGCTCCTCTCTCTCCCTCCCCTTGCACGCACACACAAATCATAGTTGTCAAGGCGACAAGGCTCCAAGGCGTTTGGGGCCATCCTGGGCGCCTAGGCACTAACGCCTAGGCAACCAAGGTGTTCCCAGTGCATTTTTTTTTATTTCTAAAATATTAATGTTTATATATATGCAACATTCTACATAAATAATCAACATTTAAGACATAACTTAATTAATATGTGGTGTGAACCCAAGTTTACTAATGTACACTAAGATCTGGGATTGTGTCTAGAGTTAAGTAAACAATTATTTATGATTAACATTTGTGTACTTTTAACGAATTTGATCGGAGCATAAATCCTTTTATATAGTTCGGATTCAAGCAATCTCGAATTCGTTGCAAAGCTAGCATAATCAGCTTTCCAACAAATCCAAGATTGCTTGAATCCAAGTTATAATGAAGAAGTTACACTCCGGTCAAATCTTGTTCTAAATACGGGAATGCTGTTTAAAGTCGTCTGAATGTAAATTATTTTTTGGGCATCAAAGCAAAAGATTATTTTGGCGCATTCTTGGTTTTTAGTGTTGATTTATTATAATAAGATTTATAAAATTTTTATATTTAGAAAAAAGCCTAGCATTTAAAAGTTGAAAATCACCCTCGCACCCCAAAATATGGTTTTTGTTCTTGAACTGGGGGGTTGACTTTTTATCCTTCTGGAATTTGAATTTTAGACTATTTTTATTGGATTCAAATAGGGGGTATTTGCTTATTTATGAATAATATCTTAAGTAAATGAACATTTACTTAAATGATATTAGTCATAAATAAGTACTGCCTGATAAATGTTGTTCCTGTCTGGCCTAATAAAGGCACCCTGGGCGACTCATGCACACAAGGCGCCCTGGCGCCCAGGCCTGTACAAACCGCCCGGACGCCTAGGTGTCGCCTACAAACCGCCCGGACGCCTAGGCGTTGACGCCTTGACAACTATGACACAAACACGTACTCGTGCACGTGTGCGTGCGCACACACACTGAACAAGAAAAGAACTGAGCCAAGTCAACAAGGTAATATTTATTTGCCTGAAAAAAAAAATGGTATTACTTTAGGTCCAATCATTTCATGAGTTTAACCAATATATTTATTTACGTTCCCTTTGATTGGAAGGGAAATTAAAGGAAAAAAAATTGAAAATTTTAAAGTAAGAAAGAAATTCGTAATCACTATGATAACAGGATTACTCACATGATACTATTCTACCTTTGATATTTTATCAAAGCATAACTTTAACAATATAAACGACAAGGAGTAAAAGACAAAGAAAATGTTTTTATTTCACATAAAGCACATGACTCTGTACATTACTTCCTACTAAACTTCCGGAAGAATTTCCATTTCACCACTTGAACTTTGCCTATTACTTTATTTTGTGTAAATTAAGTGTACAACTTAAATTAAACATTCTTATACTCTTATCATTAATGGTGCGGAAAGAGGTTCTTTTACCCCTTCTCATGGTATTCGACAGGGTGACCCTTTATCTTCAGCATTGTTTATCCTTTGTGCACTTACTCTATCATGTATTCTTAATGCTAGACAACAATTGCATGAGTTTAAGGATCTAGCTCATCTGTAGTGAAGGAGCTCACTACAGAGGAAGTAGTGAAGCTACGAGCCGTCCACGTGGCGGGTATGCATCCTAGGGCTATGGTTGCTTGCTGTTTCATGAGGCCTTAGATGACTGCAAAGTACTGATTCATATGCAGGAGATGGGTAAAAGAGGGTTTTAACTACACAGTGTTCGGGGTTGCAGAAGAAGAAGAAGAAGAAGAAGAAGAAGAAGAAGAAAATGAAGGAATGTAGAGAAGATTGAAGAGGAAGTACGACTCTCTCGAGTCACCCGATGAGCATGGAGAACACAAGGAGAAGGGAAATAATCAAAGCCCAAAAGGCAACAAGCTAAAGAAAGTTAGAAATGTTAGAGTTTGATTCCTGTTCCATGCTTCCATCAACTAGTTTCAGTATTTATCTAGGTTTCTAATTCTTCCTTTTTTCCTCGGCTTACAGCTTCCATGGCAGCCAAAGCAGTTTTATTGGCAAGAGTGTTAAAGTCGATAAAATGAAATTTATTTTTTATGCAAGAGAATTGTTCCCTTCTTGAGAAAGAGAACAGTCGGTTACGTGATGGGTTTGGGAAAGGCATTAGACATGAAGAAGATGATCGGGTAATCATTCACTTAATTTTATATCTGACTCTCTGGTTGTATGTGTTTTTATCACATACTCATCACTTTCTCACAGAAGGATCAGAAACTAATTTTTTAATCATAGTTTAGACCTAATTACCAATTTATTTCAGTTCTACTAAAATACTCAACAAAGATCGGCTGAGTTAGGAAGAGGAAGAGTGAGGGAGATTCGAAAGAAGAAAATTGGAGTGAGGGAGATTCGAAGGAAGAAAAATGGAGAGAGACGTTTCTGCTAAAACCCATTTTCTTCTTCACTTTCTGCTAAAACCCATTTCTTGTCTTCTTGTATAAGATTCAGTACTACCCATGGCCTCATGAAACATCAAGCGACCATAGCCCCAGGATGCATAATTGCCACTTGGACGGCTCGTAGCTTCACTACTTCCTCTGTCGCAGCTCCTTCACTACAGAGGAGCCCGAGAGGCATTAGGATTCGTAACAGAACGGATCCAATTAATCATCTCCTGTTTGCTGTTGATTGTTTGATTTTTTTTTCTCATGCTAAGATTAATGAGATCTTGAACATTCAGAGTTGTCTTGATTTGTATTGTAAAGCTTCGGGTCAGAGGATAAACTTGAAGAAATCATCTCTCACCTTGACCCCAAATACTCTTTTAAAAATTTTTCGATGGTTTTCAAGAATTTTTCAAGAATTTTAAAAATTCCTTATGATAGGGGACCATCAAAGTACCTTGGATTTCCCACAGATTTTTGTCAGTCAAAAAAGTTTTTATTTGCTGATTATGTGGATAGAACTATTTCTAAATTTCAGTAGTGGAAAGCTTCTCTTTTGTCTAATGCTAGTAGGGAAATTCTTATTAAGTTTGTCGCTCTGCCCATGTCAAATTTCTTTGAATCTCAATTCCCATTGCCAAAATCTCATTTGAGAGATCTTAAAAGGGCAGTTGTTAAGTTTTACTAGAGTAATGGCAAGGCTTCCACTTCTATTCATTGGGTATCTTGGAACCGGATGTGTCTTGCAAAACGTGAAGGGGGTTGGGGTTAAGAGATCCGGAATTACATAATCAAGCTCTCCTTGCAAAGTTAGCCTGGAGGATTATCTGTAATCCAGAGGCTCATTGGGTGAAGTTGTTAAAGACAATCTACTTTCCCTGTTCGGATCTTTTGCATGCTAAGATTGGGTCTAATCCTTCATGGGCTTGGAGAGGGATTATTGTAGGTCGTGATGTCCTTATGAAAGGATTAATTTGGCATATTGGTTTTGGAACTCGTATTCAAATCTAGGAAGACTGCTGGGTGCTAGCTCTAAGGCATCATACAGTTTTCTCCCCAAAACCAGCTCATGTTAAATTACTTTTGTTTCTGATCTTATTAATAGCATTTCTCGGTCTTGGAAAGTTGATCTTTTGTATTCTTTGTTTCAGCCAATTGAAGTGGAAGCAATACGTCAAATTCCTATTCCTTAGTTTCCTGTTGAGGATAAATTGACATGGAAAGCTTCATCTAATGGTAAAGTTACAGTTAAAAATGTGTATCATTTTCTCTTAAAGCTGAAACAAGAGGCTCTTGGGGCTTAACCTTCATCATCTTCTTTGACTCATTGGAGAGCTGTACCTAAGCAGGTCTGGTCTCTTATCTGGAAACGGAAATCTCTTCCCAAGATTAAGGAGTTTTTATTTCAGTGTTGTGCAGGAGGTTTACTTGTAGTGGAAGCCCTCTCTCAAAGAAAGGATGCTGTTGACTTGTGCTGGGCGATGTGGTTCTGCCATTGAATCTGTGGATAACTTTTTGCTTTTTTTGCCCCTTCTCTAGGGCCATTTGGTTGGGTTGTTCTCCTACTCTTCCTGTCCCCTATCGGAGTATGTTTCCTCTTATGAATGGTTTCTTAGTACTGTTTCTAATGGTTGTCTGTCTAAGGACCAATGTAGATTGGGATCTTTTATTTCCTTTGTATGCTGGCGCATCTGGAAGTGTCGTAATGAATGGTATTTTGATAATATTATCTCCACTCCTTTGGGTGTTATTGGGAAAGTGGAATGTGCTTGGCAGGACTATTAGAAGTCGATTGAGACTAGATCTTCAGGGTCCTCTACTGGTGCTGTTGTGTCTTCTTCTAATGAGCTCAATACTAGTTGGCAGCCTCCATCACATGGCTTTGTTAAACTTAACACCGATGCTGCCACAGGTCTAGGGCGATTAGGAGGTTTCGGGTATGTGCTCAGGGATTCAAATGGTAGACCTTTGTTAGCTATCTCTCATCAGACCTCTTTCCAAATGTTGCTACAGGAGAAGCCATGGCTATACGGGCTGGTCTTTATGAGGTCATCAAACTGGGATTCTTGAATATCCAAATTGAATCAGATTGTTTATCTATCATTAATGTGCTATTTGGTCGATCTACCGAAGGAGATGTTCATGCATTATCTATTGCTCATGATATTGTCTCTTCTTCAGCCCTAGTTTCTGTCTCCTTTTCCTTTGTGTATTAGCCCCCCATTTTCTTGCTAGGAGGGCCCTAATCAATGCAGAGACGGTTTGTTGGCCTGTATTCACTCCCTGATTGTAAGAACCTCCAGTTGTACCCTGCCCTTGTGATCAATAGATGTTGTTTTTACCAACAAAAAGAAAAAAAAAAATTAAACTGTACAGCCTGAGAGAGATCTTCACTTTCTGTCAGTAAACTTTTTCCCTATTGCATGAGAAACTATTATTTTTATACTTGTCCCAAAAAAAAAAGAAAAAAAAAACCTATAGTTTGCCTACTAAATTATTTTCTACATAACCATTCTGCCATGATTTTTGTTGAAAAACAGTTTATTACACCACTACAAAAGAAGCTAATCCCATTAGTTTCTCTCAGTTTGTGCCATACAGGTAAAGATAACAATATAAGTTTTGGTCTTTTTTACTTTATTTCTTGGTAATCGTACAGGTTTGGCTTTGTGGGTATAATACTATGTTGCAATATATATGATTCCACATTTTCACAAATATAAAAAGTGGGTCTTGATTCCACATCTTTTCATAAAGC
Organism: Protea cynaroides; assembly: GCA_028583415.1. Taxonomy (NCBI): domain Eukaryota; kingdom Viridiplantae; phylum Streptophyta; class Magnoliopsida; order Proteales; family Proteaceae; genus Protea; species Protea cynaroides. The sequence continues at coordinate 55,688,312 of CM053267.1, read as the reverse complement.
ACGAAGTACTATCTATTTTGCCATTGTTATTTGGCTTTTTTACTGGGCTAATCTTTTTGCACTTTTGGGATATAGGGTTTCCCTTTATGTAAGAGTGCAATCCTGTAATGAGAGTATTGAGCGTTGTAACTTCTTCTTTAGAATAGTGAAATAGGAGACTGATTGTTCTGTTATGGATGAATCTCATACACCCTGTGTGAGTGAATCACGTAAAATCGTTGTATTGTGTTTCTCTTGGTTTTCCCTTTCGCTGTTGTTCTTAATTCCTAATATCCAATTTCCAAACAACTTTATTGTAAGAGTATAATCATAGTCCTACACAATAAGCTGGCGAAAATTTGATGTAGACATTCACAAAGGGATTTACATGGTTTGACCTTTTAACTTATGTCTGTTAGTATGATATTATGCCAACCAATAGCGGAGCGACATGTTCCCAAACCTAGGGGCATCTGTATCATGACACATGCAATACACGTGGCAGCATGCAATAACACAGAGAGAAAAGGATTAACCGACTTCAACAACATAAGTAAGCAACAAAGAAGTTCTACAAGTCTCACTTAGTAGCCCTTGCTTTGCTAAGGTTCGCGGATTTGCCAAGTCGGAGGTTAGGACTTTTTTCTCTTTTTTTCATCTTACCAAGGGTTTCCTCTTCGGCCTCAGTCAATTTTGGTCACTTGTTGAAGTCGGCCGCCTTCACAAAAAGCCATAGGTTGGCTAGGGGCAAGAGGAACCACTCTCCCCCTGTGAAGAAGTACTTCTCCCTCACCCGTGTACGGAGGAAAATTTCCCAAATATTAGAGGGAACTTCTTCGCGTCCCTTCTGACTAATGTATTACTGGCTAGTTTGGTTTCCCTCATCGAGCATGGTATTCAATTTGAAGAAATAATAAAAAAAAGATTTACAATCGGATTTTGTCGTAGTCGACGAAGAAAAATGATGAAGGGAAGATGCATCGCTACTCATTCAGAGCCCACTGTGTAGGAGCGATGAAGTAAAATTTTAGTATCCCCACGACAATCGAAGAAAAGGAATTTCAGACCTGACTTGATCAAGTGCTCATACGCACACATCTCTAAGGTGGAGGTGTCACAAGCCCCCTCACCTTTTCTGGGTAGTCGAAGACTAACAGCATACGAGATCTCAAAATTGAATCTAATCAGAAGGAGGTCCCGATCCTTCTTGATCTTGCTCGGAAAATCAGTGGGCTAGAAGAGTGGAAAATTGGGCCTTGGCCTGTTCATTCCGCCTTCGGCGAGCTGGTCTACCACTTGTGGAAGCTAAGGGTTGAGTTCTCTCCTCAACCTCAAAGGAAGATTCTGAGTTAGAATCAGATTCTTCAGCAGCAGACCCTACTGGTCTTTCGGTTGACTTGGTAGCGTCCAAGGTGGAACTACTATCTCCTTCGGAATTCTTCGGCCTCTCCTTAAGACAAGAGGTGGCGGTTTCTCCTATCACTTCTACAGAGCCCCTTTGGGACTCACCATTGGACTCAGACTTCTCCGAGTCCCTGTTTTCCTCGGGTGTTCCTAGGCTTTCTTGGCCCCCATATCCCAAGCCAGTGGTTCTATGGACTCAGAAGAAGGCATTGCTTGTTCAATAAAAGAGATGAATGGACAGAAAACTTACTGGTTAAAAAGATTGAAGGCTTGGAAGAGTTGGAAGAAGAAGAATTGTTGAGAACGCATAGTCCGACTAATATAGCTCAAGTTTTGTAACGTAATAACACCAAATTCGAAAAGTAAAAAATGAAGTAATCTTGCGGGTATTTATAGACCTGCTTTTCCCTTCGGGGCATTTCGAATCGATGCTTCCACGTGTCGCTACCAAACAAGTTGCCTGTCAATCGTGATAAATGTGGCCCAACGGTTCGACTCACTGATCTGATGTACCACACTCCTTACCCGCCTCTCCACAGCACGGAGCTTTGACGTTTCACTTTACAAACCGCGACGCTTGAAGGCCCTAGGATCATACGAAGAGGAGCAGACCGCCAAGTCACAGCATCGAGTTCCTGTCTTTGGAACCGTGTACGGATTTGAAAGAGTTCGGCCAAGCTAATTCAGATTGTTTCTGCACCTTTGAATCCATAACATCGATGGCACAAGGGGTAACTGATCAGTTTATCAAAATTGACTTGAATTGTTTTTGTATTTCCAAATCCACAACATCCAAAGGTGCAAAGGGTAACTGATCAATTCGGTAGAGTGGACTTGGATTATTTCTACAACTCCGAATACAAAGCATCTGAAGGTGCAAGGGCAATTGTTAGGGGGAAAATACACCACTAGTAAAAAACTGACACATGACAGAATGCTCAAGAAGGCCGAACATGCAGAAGATAAGTGCACCCAAAAAGGTTTCTCGACCAACTACATTAGTGGCCAAGTCGCCTATAGCAAAGGAATCCCACTCCTCCTTGGACACGACAAGGAGTCCTCCTCTTGAGGCACGACAGTAAGGAGTCCTGTTCCTTATAGAACATGAGCTGCGATTGTAGCTTCTAGATATCTAGAGCCAACTCCATCCAGAGTCCTTTCCCTAATAGATCACTACTCACAAAGAATCCTAGCTTACTTGGAGTCGGCTGACCCAGTGCACTCCCCGTCTGCAGAAGGGCTCAAGTTCAGGGCGACACCTGTCACCTAAGATATTCAAACTCGGCCATCCGTGCTTCAATCCCCTACTCCTACTCAAACACTAAGACTAAAAAACATCACAACAGTCCAACGGACACTTGGAAGTCAACCTTATCTACACAGCGCAGATACAAAACTCAACACTCCATGCCTCACTGTATAAATACAAGCAGTCCCCCAAGGTAATTCCTAATGAATCTTTCGGTACTTGAATTATATCTACGACCCTTCTCATAAATTGGAGCTAATCGTTTCGATTAACTCTTGACTGCTTGTACTCGGATCTAACTTAGGCATCAGAGTATCCCCCGAACCAAGTAGCCCAAAGTACTTCTGCCTCCTTTTCTGTGATCGCAGGTTCTGCTTGCTTTAGACCGATGGGACGATTTCCATTTGCAGCAACAGTTGTCACCCTGTCCTTGAGTCCTTCCGTGGATGGGAAGCTCGCTGGAGCCAAACATGATCCACTGACTCTGAATAAATTAGGGCTCTTCGTAGGCAGTACTCTTCTGGAGAAGGACTCTTGATAGGGACGGAGTTAGATCTGGATATCCAGGAACGACAGTCACGTCTTTGCTGTCGTATTCTTCAAAGAGTAAGACTCCTCGTCAGTGGGCAACTCGGCCACTCATGAAATGGACCGATTGATCTTAAGAGTGCAACATTTGCACCAGAACCATTTACCAAAACCAGACTAACCATTTAGACCATTTAATAATCGGTTCGATTCTGGTTTGAAATTTGATACTGTTTATCGAAATCGGATCGAACCGTTTAAACTGTTGGATTACACTGGCTAGACATCGATTAAACCAAATAGAGTGTATACTGTTTATTCCCTAAAAGCTAAACTAATAAAACCTAATCTCATTCCCTATATTATTAATATATTATTTTTAAGATTGAAGACGCCAACTCCAACTCCAACCCCAATTAATATACTATTTTCCTAAGAAGTCAACCCTAACTTCAATTAATATATTATTTTCCCAAGAAGCCAACTCCAAACTCAATTAATACACTGTTTTCCAAATATCCAACCTCAATTCCCGAATGCCTAAACCATAAAACCAAAATGATAAAATTGAAAAACACAATAGGCATTAACCATTACTCCATTAGGCATAACAACATTATAATATTTTTTTAATTATGAAAATCGATTAATAACTGATGTTTTAAACTGTTAATAAACCGTAAGCAAAACTGATTAATGAAAGACCGTTTAAAAATAGATAAATCGAAACCGATTACTAATTGGTACTGATTTCAATTTTAATATCGTTTAATTAATCGATTCGATTTTGATTTTACCCTCTTATACATCATATCGTATTGGATTAAACCGTTAAATCGATTATAAACCATTTTACCTTCTTCTTGAATGCATTTATTCTACACGTGGTTGATCTTTTTAGGCATCCTACCATGGGTAAGCTTCAGATCACTGGAGTACAATTCCCCCATTGCCGTGGGGTGGGATACATTATTTTATTAACAGTTGCCAATGGAAATAATTCGGAAATTTCCCGTGACTTAAAAGTTAGAGATGATCTGAACCCAGTACACAGAAACTTGCAATGACGGAAAGCACACCTCAATGATGGCTGATGACCGAATCATCAAGGATCAAACTTTCCTTTTCCACAGTGGGATCCACGCGCTTTCATGTATCTTTATGTCTTGAACATGATAACATTTAAAAAATAACAAATAGGAAGGAAGGTTCGTGATCCGCATATCCACTACAGTTCCATTGATAATCATATGACAGCTTCCATTGTTTTTCTAACCAATGAATTCTAAAGTTTTCTTTTGAGATTTAAAATTTTTTTTTTTCAAATCTTCTCTCTCTTTCAAAGAATCAACTGCTTGACAATGAATCATTGTTTTGATTGAGCATTTCATGTTAATGTTGTGGGAATGTGTTGCAGAACGAGAGTCTAAGCAGCACTGTGGATGCTGACTCTTGGATAAAGAAGATTTGAATGAAAAAAATAGAAGAATAGAAACTCTACGATCTATCATTTTTATATCTATAGCATAAATTAATATATGTATATCATACGATGAACATGGTTTTAAGGATATTGATAATACTCAAATTCATTGTAGATATTCTTATTATAACAATGAGGTGGAAAAATACATGGATAATTTAACCGATCAACGAAACGCATATTTAATTAATATTATATACTATATTATTAAGTATCACCATGTCACACTTTTTGTCTCCTACAGTAACTCATTATGTGTATGAGTAGACTTAGGTTCTGTTTGATAAAATTTCTTTTTTGGATTCTAGATTGTGGTTCAGAATTTGGATTCTACTTTAGGTTATTCTAGGATTATTTGAGAGTAAAAACATATTTAATAACGTATTTCTAGAATAGATTCTAGAATATCTTTGGAATAGAAATATGTATGATAAACACTATCCCCCAATTGAAGTCTAGAAAAGTGGTGGTGGTGGTGGGTGGTGGTGGTGGTTGTGATGGTAGTGGCGGGTGGTGGTGGTGGTGGTTAAGTGAGAGTTGACTCTTTCTTCTCCCAAAAACTTGCTCCAACATAAAAAAGCAAGTATTATTTATAAAAAAAAACTACAATCCATATGTACGTCTATACTAAATAAGATTCGACATACCCATAGTATAGGGATCTGTTTCAATCGGTGTCCATCCAACCGATGTTGTCATTTTCTGATGTACTCTGATATGCCTTGCTCCACAAGCAAAAAAGAAGAGAGAGGGGAAGGATTTCTATGCACTAACTGTATTCCTAGACAGAGAACGTGATGTAGTTTTCAAATTTCTATCATTGTGCACATGACCCTACCCATTAGTATTTATAGACCAACTGTCTCCTTCCATCAAGGATGGACGGTGATCTGGGTGTTACATGTCACAGGATTCTAATGTTAATCATTTAACTTAGGTGGGGCTAGGTGGCATGTAGACCACCCTACTTACATTCTCCCACTTGACCCATATTACCACATGGCAAGCCACTTTATGGTTATTAATATGATGTATGGTCATACAATAATTTTTGGATCATTCTTTATGGACTTGTTCTTTATGTTCACAATAAAAATCTCAACCCATGAATCATGGCGGTGCATGTCCCAGTATTAAAGTACAATGAAAACACTTCCTTTCATGTATTACAATAGATTGTTTATTTTACGACGAACCTCAATTGTGACTACCCTACTTTATAGAATCAATTCAATAATCGATTTAAGAGTCAAACTTTAATGCCTAGAAAACTTTATAGGCATCTGTCATTCTAAAACTTTATGTATACAACCAAATAAATGACAGGAAAAGAAATAACTTTATTTCGAATCGTCAAAACTTTATATTGTAATATCATAAATAAAACATTCAAACACTTAATGATTTACATAGTCCCATATGATCTACGTGAGCTACATACACCTTGGGTGGAAGCCCTTCGGTGAAAGGATCAGCTATCATATCATCAGTGCCAATATGTTTTATTTAAATGCAACGAACTAGAATGTCTTCTTTAACAATAAAATACTTTATTTCAATGTGTCAGCAGCGACTCACTGAGTACGTGTTGTTAGAAAAAACGTACTACTGTAATATTATCACAGAAGATCCTTATAGGTCTTTCAATAGAACTTATGACTTTAAATCTGTGATAAACTGCATCAACTATAATGCCTGAGAAATTTCTTTATAGTACGCCACCACTTCCACTTCAATAATAGAAGAAGGTGTCTTAGGTTGTTTTACGTTGCGCCAAGACACTACTCCTCTAACTAACAAAAATGAAGTCAGAAACGTACTTCCTTATATCTCCACATTTAGTAAAATCTGAATCTGAGTAACTGATTAGCTCTAAAACATCAACATGTCTATATATAAGCATGCGATCATTGGTGCCTTGTAGGTACCTTAGTACTTTCTATGCTACTGTCCAATGTGGTAAATCAGGGTTTTTTTTAAAACCTACCTAATACTCCCATTGAATATGAGATGTCAGGTCTGGTACAGACCTGAACATACATCAAATTGCCTACTACTGATGCATAAGGGATATTTTGCATTGTCTGTTGTTTCAGATTGGTCTTCGAACATTGCTCCAGATTAAGTCTGTCACCTTTAACAAGAGGTGTTACATTTGATGAATATTGCTTCATCTTGAACCGTTCTAAAACTTTATCAATATAATCCTTTTGGGACAATCCTAAGGTCTTAAGAGGCCTGTCCATGTGAATCTCTATGCCTAAGACATAAGAGGCTTCACCCATATCATTTATGTTAAAGTTTTGGGTCAAGAAATATTTAGTCCCATGTAGCATCCCTAGATCATTGCTAGCTATAAGGATGTCATCCACATATAACACTAGTATGGTAAATCAAGTTTCATTGATCTTTATGTAAATGCATTGATCAGCTCTATTCTTCACAAAATCGTAAGAAGTAATCGTGCTATCAAATTTCAAATACCACTGTCAGGAAGCATGTTTCAATCCATATATGGATCTCTTAAGCTTGCATACTAGATGATCTCCTTCATCCGAAGTAAAAACCTTCAAGTTAATCCATGTATACCTTCTCAATTAGATCACTATTAAAAAATGCCATTTTGACATCCATCTGGTGCAGCTCAAGATCATAGTAAGCCACCAGTGCCATGATGATCCTCCTCAAAGAATCTTTTCTAGATACAGATGAAAATGTTTCTTTATAATTAATGTTAGCTTTCTGACTATAACCTTTCGTTACGAGTCAAACCTTGTATCTTTCGATATTGCTGTATAGGTCTCTTTTAGTTTTGAAAATCCATTTACACCGCACAGTGGAGGTGTCCTTAGGCAATTCTACAAGTTTCCATAGTTGATTCTTTGCATAGATTCTATTTCATCCTTTATGGCATCATGACATAAAATGAAATCTACACAACCTATAGCCTGTGAAAATAATATCGGATCATCACTTATTCCAATATTAGTTTCACAGTCTTGGAGATATACTTCATAATCTGAAGGGATTGTCGATTTTTTCTCTCTCTCTTTCAAGGATCTCCTTAAAACTTATGGTTCAGGATTGGTTTCTTGATTCTGGATCACAGGTTCAAACGAAAATTGGTTCCTGATGTGGTGTATATTAATGTGGTAATTCATCATGAATAGGTAGTGTTGTTCATGAACCACAGGTACTACTGGTAAATGGATAAATCCCTAACCACCAGATGTGGAAGGGATTATCGATACATCTTGTTTATTGAACTTAAAGTTTCAACTCTGTATACTCCCACCACTACAACAATGTTCATTTTTGGCGACAGAATTTTATGACGGAAAATAAATTCCCGTGGCAATAAATAATTTTAGCCCACGGGACTCAAATTTCCGTGGCTAAAAATAAAGAGTTCAGAGACGGACCCTAATTCCTGTGGCCAAAATTATTTTTTGCAACAGAAAATAATTCCCGTGGGAAAAAATAGTACTTTTTGGCCACGGGAACAAAAATTCCGTGGCCACAAATAGTTTTAGCCACGGATATAAAATTCCCGTGGCTAAAAAGCACCGGAATCCATCACCATGGCTCTTGTTTTGGCAACGGGAACCTAAAGCCCGTGGCCGAAACCTGTATTTCCCGACATCGATTGGTTCCCGTGGCTGGAATAGGTATTTACCAACGAATTTCGGTTCCCGTGGCCGAAATTAAGAGGCCCGCCACGATTTTTTTGCTTCCCTCCCATTTCTATCCCGTCTCACCAACCCACGGCCACCTCTCTTTCGGAAGCAGAGTCAACTCTCAAAGGTTTCTCTCTCTCCCAGCAGTGTTTCTCTCGCTCAAAGGTTTCTCTCGCGACTCTCTTCCTCTCCCATTCCCATCCCGTCTCTTCCTCTCCCATTCCCATCCCGTCTCATCCTCTCCCATTCCCATCCCGTTTCATCCTCTCCCAGCACTTTAAGCAGAGTCGTCTCTTCCTCTGCCAGTAGTTGATCGAACTCTTCCTCTGCCAGTAGTTGATCGAACTCTTCCTCTCCCATTCCCATCCCGTCTCATCCTCTCCCAGCACTCTAAGCAGAGTCGTCTCTTCCTCTGCCAGCAATTGATCGAACTCCTCCTCTGCCAGCAGTTGATCGAACTCTTCCTCTCCCATTCCCATCCCGTCTCTTCCGCTCCTAGCACTCTAAGCAGAGTCGTCTCTTCCTCTGCCAGTAGTTGATCAAAGTGTTTCTCTCTCAAAGGTTTTCCTCTCGTAACTCTCTTTCTCTCCCAGCATTCCACAGAGATACTTTGTCTCTCTGTAAGGTTTTCTCTCCCAGCTCTCTCAAATTTGCGTAGGTGCATGTATTTCGGTTTTACTCTCCCATTTCTCTCCTCTCAGCTCTCACCGAACTGTATGTTTTATAGATTTTTAATTTGCATCTCTGTTAACAGGTTGGAGAGATGGGTTTTAGAGAAACGTTTCTAGCATATCACTGATAGCGGTTGGAGAGATGGGTTTCGGTTTCAAGAATCTTTGACAAGAAGCCAAGCAGAAATTTGGAACGAATCCGTTGGAATCTTACCGGTGCAGGTTTGTTCCTTCTCTTTTCCTCTCATTGTATTGTTGCATATATGAGTGATAGAGGCTGCAATGAGGGTTTCAGCTTCGGTGTAGAGTTTGGATCATGCAATTTCCTTTAATTTTAAATTTATCTCACTTTTCCTCTTACACTGTGCTTTAAGATGGTCTTAGCTTGATGTTTCCTTTCTGTCGGTTATTTCTTTTAGATATTCTTTTGGACTTGCTTTAACAACATGAATAGCAATACACACGACTATATGTTTAATGTACACATTAATATTAGTTTCCCTCGCCATTGACTTGTTTTTGCAACCTGTATAATATGATATATCTAAGACAAGAGTGATATGTAACTACTCTTCCATCATCTAAGTGAAACAGTTAAAAGCTTGGGCTTCTTCACCTTTGACTCTTTGAGTATAAAATCGGAAGCATGAAGATCAATCAGATATAATGGCCATACCCCCATTTCTGTATTTTGGGAGGTTTCCTTGTCTCTCTCAACTCATGAGTCATGAGTCATGTTATAGAAGTCATATGCTTCCTCCAATCCATCAAATTTTTTTCCCACAAAGGGTTCCAAGCCAAGAAGAAAGCATGGAGTGTACTCCTCTTCACCCAAAAAACAGCCATCTGCAGCTCTTGTCAGTTCATCCCTTTCTCCAACATTGTTTTCTTCATCCTCACTAGCTCCACTGCCACTTAGTCCATCATTTCCTCCATTATTTTCTTTGTCCCCACTATCTAAGCTACCACTAGGTCCATCATTTACCCAGTCATTGTTTTCTTCTTCCTCACTGTCTTCGCTAACATCCCCAAAGTCACAGAATGTTGCATCATCCATTGCATTTGTATGTTCTAAATCTTTCACTCCAAATACCATTTCACCCTCCAATGAAGCCGTTTGCTCCAATCCAAGTACACTGTTCTCACCCCGTCCAAACTGTTCATTTAAATTCCTACTATCATCCAGATCCTGCCCATTATTTATGATTCAATGGCCTGCAAATGCCATATAACAAAATTTTAGAATGATTTAGATTATTAGATGTGTCTAATGGTATACACACTTTGAGTGTTAAATCCATTCATTCTCCTATTAAGTACCAATTAATGTAAGGAATGATTCTAGTTCAATGCCAACAGATTAGGAAATGAGTGTTAAATTCAACTCTAGCAAGATAGAAAATTATAAATGCCAATAGAAACTGATTTCAGAGATTGACAAATGATTAGCATTAGCAATGAGAATCGATATCTACTTCACTTAATTCAATAGTGCTCACTGGTTAAAATAGAGTCACATGCTTGCATCACATGACCATTTAAGTCTACAATCATAGAGTAGGACTATAAAAGCATGACAAACAAGTTATCACGGTAAGCAAATCAAGTCTTGCATTCAATCATTACTTGGATGTTGAGATGGAAAGGAATACTTAAC
>CM053267.1:55657679-55677164 GCA_028583415.1 Protea cynaroides | reverse complement strand
AAGTCACGTGAGTCTTTGGTTAGGTTTATATAGGGTCCTGACCTGGTGAGTGACATGAGTCTATTATTTTGTTGTTGTTGTGTATATGGTTTATTGTTGTTACTACTCTATTACTTAAACAATTGCTTGTGTGAGGATATTTGTTCTTTAATATATTTCAAGTTTGACTTGTCTGATTTGAATTCCAAGTATCACTTCAGTGCTGTGAAATTTCTCTGCATAATCAACAACATTGTTGGGTTTGAATGATCTTTTACATGTCAAGTCCTGAATTATAAGTTGGCTTTTCACTCTATTTATTGTGTTCCTTCCTGTTTGTTAATCTCCACCAAAAATAGTTTCTTGAGCCTGCTGGTATGCAAGCCTGAAACTTCACCAGATTTGATTTTGGGGCTTTAGCAGCTTACTTTCTGAAGAAACCTCCGGCCCTTGTTTCTCATCTACCTGGTTTGTCTTGAACTCCAGAACTCAGAGGAATCTCTTTGCCCTCCAGCCCCTGTTTCTCACCTACCCATACTCTATTACCAAAAATGTTTAGTGTTTGGTGGAATAGAGTTGTTTTTGTTTAAAATTATCTTTTAAATTCTTGTCTCAAAGGCATTATAGTTTATTCTTCATATTAAACCTAATTTAGAAAGTTTATTGAATGTATGGCCTAAAGTTTTTGTTTGTTGTTGGAATTATGTGTTAATAGAATGCCTAGGAGTTGGGTTGAAGGTTCAACGGATCCACGTTTCAGGTTGACTTCAGAATATAGACGAGAGGTCGACAAATTCATAGAATATGCATTTTCTGGTGCATCGTGCAAAGGGGAATAGATTGTATGTCCATGTACAAATTTCCTAAATCAAAGATGGAGGAATGCAGCTGAAGTGTTGGAACATCTAGTTTGCGATGGTTTTCAATGTAATTACACAGAATGGACTTACCATGGAGAAGGTTCATCTTCATTTACACTAAATCATGATAATATTGTGGAGAGAGATGCAGGCGAGACAATTGATGTTACACGCACCATGTTAAATGAAATGCAGGAATGTAATGTTAATATCCCGAATTATCGTGAAGAGGGGGTCACTATGGAGACAGACAAATTTCGAAGACTCTTGGAAGACTCAAAGAAGGAGTTGTATTCAGGCTGCGTTAATCATACAAAATTGTCTTTCATTCTTCATCTTTATCATATAAAGTGCCTTGGTAATTGGACCGACAAATCATTTTCAATGTTACTAGACTTGTTGCGAGAGTCACATCCCCTTCCGAATGAAGTACCAAGCACTTTGTATGAAACAAAAAAGTTGATCAAAGACTTGGGGCTCAACTACAACAAGATTGATGTCTGCCCAAATGATTGTATGTTGTATTGGAAGGAAGCAAAGAATAAGGATTTTTGTTCAAATTATGGCAAATGTAGATGGAGTTCAGTAGACAGGAAAATCCCAGCTAAAACATTGCATCATTTTCCATTGATATCGAGGTTGCAAAGGTTATACATGTCGTCTAAAACCTCATTAAGTATGATGTGGCACCACGAGAACCGCACAGAAGACGAAAGGTTACGACACCCCGCTGACGGACAAGCTTGGAAGGAGTTTGATAAGCTTCATCCGTCTTTTAGTATTGAGCCTCGCAATATCAGAATCGGGTTAGCAACTGATGGATTCAACCCATTCAATTGTAGGAGTAGCAAGCACAACATATGGCCAGTAGTGGTAATTCCTTACAATTTGCCACCATGGATGTGCATGAAACCAAACTACCTCCTTCTTACTTTGCTTATTCCTGGTCCTCGACAACTTGGGAATGATATTGATATATATTTAGAGCCATTGATAGAAGAGTTGAAGGAATTATGAAACACATGTGTTATGACTTATGATGGTCATAAGAAGGCCATGTTTAACCTAAAAGCATCTCTGTTGTGGACTATTAATGATTTCTCGGCATACGCAGTCCTCTCGGGGTGGAGTACGAAAGGTGCTTTAGCTTGTCCATGTTGCAACAAGGATACAGATTCCCGCTGGTTGAAATATGGAAGGAAGCATTGTTATTTAGGCCATCGTCGATTCCTTCCCATAAATCATAGATATCGTCGGGATAAAAGGACTTTTGATGGACATGAGGATCATAGGCCACAACGTAAGCCAATTTCAGGATTTGATATATTGGAACAGTTGCAAGGTGTACAATTTCTAAAATTTGGGAAAGAAAATGTTGGAACTATTGCCATGAAAACCAAAAGAAGGAAAAAACATCAAGACAAACCAGGTAATTGGAAGAAGAAGAGTATATTCTTTGAGTTGCCATATTGGAGATTTAATCTACTCTGTCACAATTTAGATGTAATGCATATCGAGAAGAATGTATGTGACAGTATAATTGGGACATTGTTGGGTATTAAGGCCAAGAGTAAAGATAATGTCAATTCACGTTTGGATTTAAGAGAGATGGACGTTCGAGCTGATTTGCAACCAAAGTTTTTGGAAGGAAAGAAGAAATTGTACATACCTCCAGCGTGTTACACATTGACCAACACTGAGAAAGAAATGTTTTGTTCCGTTTTACGGGATGTGAAGGTTCCGGATGGGCTAAGCAGTGATATATCAAAGCTTGTGGAGAAACGAGAGATAACGGGATTGAAAAGCCATGATTGTCATATTCTGATGCAACAACTTCTGCCAGTTCTATTGCGTACTTTTGCCTAAAAATGTTTCCCTTGCGTTGATAGAACTATGTGCATTTTATCGGGATTTATGTAGTAAAGTTGCAACGGAGGTAGATTACAAGAGGCTCGCTGAATCTGTTGCCTTAACACTATGCAAGATGAAAATGGTCTTTCCACCATCCTTCTTTGATGTTATGGTGCATTTGAATATTCATCTAGCGCATGAAGCTATTTTGGGTGGTCCAATTCAATACCGATGGATGTGTCCAATAGAAAGGTTGGGTGACACATTTATTATTTTCTTTATTTAAATAGGACGAGTTTCTTTTTGTTGTTTTCAACATATGTTCATTGAATAATATTATGAAAATGTGATTCAGGTTTCTTAAACGACTTAAGGACTATGTGCGCAACTATAGTCGACCAGAAGGATCAATAGCAGAAGGTACGTTGCAGATGAGGCGTTGACCTTCTGCTCCAGATACTTTGAGGGTGTGGAAACGAGATCAAATAGACCAATTAGAAATGGAGGGTCGAGTGAGATGGAAGATCCCGAATCAATATTCCCAATGGTGGGAAGACCTGTAGGGAAATATGAGATGGTACGACTAAGTTGAAATGAAAGGGAGCAAGCACATCGGTACGTGTTGAACAATTACGAAGGAGTAAACGAATTTCGAGAGTAAGTATTGGATTTGTATTTGAGTTTTGCAAAAATAATAATTATTCATCTCAATTTACAAGCTTACTATTTAGGGAGCACAAGCAACAAATTAAACACAAATCGGGACGGAACGGTCGCCAACGTGTTGTAGATGACAAGCATTCTAAGGAGTTTCCAACATGGTTCAATGATTATGTAAGTATAACGTTTGCAATCAAAGTGATTTGGATATATAATCAAATTTTCACCTTTCTTTCTTCTAAATTTGTATCATCAGATTTTGAAACTACGCATGGACAATGTGGAAGTGCCTGATCATATCAAATGGCTGGCTTGGGGACCCAACTCGGATGCTAAGAGTTATACAGAATACATCATTAATGAGATCAGGTTTAGAACTAAGGCACATGAGAACAACAGAAAAACTCTAAACAGTGGGGTATATATTACTGTTGTAACTACGTGTTATTCTAGTTCAAAGGATAAACGTCCTGTGGAGGGAGATGTACCGTATTATGGTGTATTGAAGAAAGTTATTGAATTGGAATACACAGATTCTATCAAAGTAATGTTATTCCAATGTTATTGGGTTGATATCCATAGGGGGGGTGGAGAGAGATGAGTATGGTTTTACGGTTGTCAATTTAGCCGTCTACTGTACATCGATGGGCATTAAGAGAGTGAGCCATTTGTATTTCCCTCACAAGCAGAGCAAGTGTTTTACATTTCAGATCCCCATAGGCCCGAATGGCAAGTTGCCATAAGGACTAAGAGTAGGGATATTTTTGACGTGGGAGGGGATGATCAGGGTGATAAAAGTCAGGCATATACCCAGAGTACATTAGAATTTAGACAAAATTTAAAAAATATTGAGGTTGATACTGAAACTGATATTAGTTGGTTCAGATCTGATGTGGATGGCGTTACCATAGACACACCCAATGAGTTGACTAACCAATTGGAAATTTTAGTTGTCAGTTCATCGAATTGATTAATCATTAAAACCACATAAGTTACCTATTTTATTAACACTTGGTTGGTAATTCGTGCTCATGTAGTATATACACTGCATTTTTTGTTGAACATCATTGCTACTAAGGTATATGTTAGGGATAAACTAATTTTTATGCACCATTTGATTACAATTTATTTGAAAACAGGTTTGGAATTTTTCATTGATAACTTTGTTATCAATGAGTCAGGAGGGAAACAATGCCAGTATTGGCATAGCATCAGCAGGAGGTAAGTCAGTTAAATTGTTACGTTTGAAACGGTAAAAATATCTATATTTTTGTCCTTTTTCTATGCTTATCTCTGTGTATAATGTTTCATTTATAGAATAACATTATTTTTTTTTGTATCAAATTAGAGAAAAGGAAGAGAGGCCAAAGGGGAAAAACCTTGGCTCCGTCAACTCTTATGCGTAAAGAGCCCATTGATGTAGAGGTAAATGCTTACCACTAACCGTGTAGTAGGGAGACATCTAACAAAGTTGCTACATGGATTGGTTGTGTAGCAAGAGATTTGAAATATCTTCCTTGGGACTATGACAATTGGAGACTTTTACCTAAACATATAAAGGAAGATGCATGGAAAAGAGTCAAGGTAACACCTATATATGTCTTTCATTTCTAATAGGTATACATTTTAGTTATCTTATGCACAATACACCACCTTGTTTTCTTTCTTTTTACCTAATATTAAATTTATTAACATAATGCTAATTTGTAGGAAAAATTTGTTCTACAAGAAGATAGTAAGTCATGGGTCCTATCAGAGCTTAATAGTAGATGGAGAGAATATAAATCTCTAAAGACTGACTACTATGACAAGTATGACACTGATGAAGAAAGAAAAGCAAATATAGACATTTCGATTATGCCAGAAGAGAAGTGGTATGCTATGTTTACTATGTGGGATAAGTCAGAGAAGAAGGTAATTTTTATCAAATATTCTTCCTTCACTTAGCATTGATTTAGTTGACCGTATTTGTCTAAAATTATCCACTTGCTTTTTTCAATTCTTGCTATTTATATAGGCCATATGTCAAAGAAATAGGGTGCATAGGGGCAAACAACATCTTCGACATACAATGGGAAGGACTCCTGCTGCTGTAGTACGCGAGAAAATGGTAATCGACCTACGTTGGTTTAAGTCAATTTGTAAATTACAAGTGCACAATTCATTTCTTGATTTTATTCTTTGGGACACAGCAACGTGCAAATCCAAATCATGAACCTCCTACTCGAATTGAAATGTTCGAAGTCACCCACAGATCCAAAAAGACTGGAAGATTTGCAAATGAAGAAACTGCAACAACTATGGTATGAAAATAGGGTTACATTTTTTTTTAATTAATGACCATCACTGATATCTTATGACATGACTTTATATGTTGCCTAAACACTTGTAGGCAAACCTATATGAGGGACTTCAAAAAAGGAGCCAGGATAGTCAAGCTGATCCAATAGTTCATGAAGAAGTATTTATAGAGGTAATGGGACCGGAACATCATAGTAGAGTTCGGCTCATGGGCCCTACAGTAAAACCTACACAAGTATATGGTACAAAGGCACAACATTTTGAGCGTCAATCCCAGGAGATGCGAGAAATGAGAGAATTACTAAAACAGTAGCAAGATCATATCGAAAGGCAAGGCCAAGTTCTGGCGGGATTGTCCCAACAATTCCCACGATTTCTCGGACAGATTTAGAACATCAGAGACTCAATCACCATCACAGACTCAATGACCACCGTCACCTCTTTCGCATTGTATAAGGTATGCCATGTCTATAATTTTTTATCAGTTGTAATTCTTCTTATGCTTTTTATCATTGTTTAGTTGTTAACTTATGTGTTAGGTATATATTGTTCATTAGTTATTAATATCATCTCTAAAATTTAAATTGCATGTCATGTATACTGCTGTTGTGATCATCCATTTTTCTCTAAGATGGGCCAACATCAGAAGGACGACTTGAAAAACTAGCCAGCTATTAGGTAACTTGCTACCTAACTTAGCTGTAGGTGTAGGAGAACTAAACCTAGGCTGTCCTACATCACTAGAATATCAGCATATCTTATACAGTATGAGCTGCTATCGCCAAAAGTATAATGGCATTATTGATATGTATTTTCTAAATTATTTTCCTTTTTTCTATTTGACCAGAAACAACAAAACATTTTCATTTCAATGGGCAAAAGATAATAATTACACATGATAATGTAGCCATAATCCTCCTCCTTCTCTTTCCCAAAGAGTGTAATACATCTTATTTCTTTCATCAATCTATTTCTTAACTTCTGTGGACATTTAAAGAGTTCAATAACTTGGGGTACTCTGTTCATTATCCCAACATATGGTATATCAACTTAGCCCTTAGCCCAAAACAAAATTGCATAATCATTAAATGGTTTACATTCATGGATATATTATTCTTTTCTGTTTTTTGTAGAATATATCTTGCTGTCTCCTAATAAGTCTTTAAGTTTATTTCTTTTGTTTCTAAACAACTAACTCTACAACACTTCACCATTTGTGTAACAGATTTCTTCTATTCATACGTTAGAGTTCTCATAGTTGTTATTTGTATATTTAGTTCATATACTTTCCACCAATTCCTTACTTCCATGACAATAATTTCAGTTCACCAATTATTGTCTGGAAATAATTACTTAGACAATTTTTTTCTTTTCTAACATAACATTTCAATCTTCTAAAGTAAATGCCGTCCATTCACTTTAACTCATGTTCCAACATCTCAGTTCATAAGGTTTATGTATTTCAGTCCTACAACCCATTACTTCATTTCATTTTCATTTAAATCCTTATCCTTTATTTCAGTCCATAGGTACTTCTAGCTATTCTCTCAATCCAACAGTTCTCCTTCCCCTCTTTTGAATCAACATGGCCCGCTGTCCATCACTAATTCAGTTCACAAAACACAGCACTTTGTTGTTCTATTTAGGTAATTTTTTTTAACAGCCTTAATATAATATAAGGGTCATCATCTCACTCAATTCTCTACTGCTGATCTTTAAAGAATACAGAGAGAGCAAGAGTATTTTCGGTCAGCACCCCTATACTGGCAAAAATCTCAGCTGCAACACAACTTCATATCCATTTCCTGTTCTATTTTATTACTTTTTTTTTTTTTTTGGTCAAACACAAGGTAAGAATAGTTCAGTCTTTACCTCTAGTTTTTCTCAGCGGCAACAGCTCCTCAAGTTGCAGATCTGCTACTTTACTCTTTTAAAGTTGGGTTCAATCAGACCTACTCTAAAGGACAGCAACTCTTGCTGCTCCTCATCCCCTTCAACCGAAACGAGAAAGAACGAAAAAGAAACCTTTCTTAGTCTTGAGTTGCAGCCCAACAGCTAATACTTAGACTGAGCTCTCTCTCTTCCTCACTCTACATCCTCCCTTGCTGTTTTCTTCTTTCTTTTTTCTTCCAAATGTACCAGATAGGACTGCCTCCTTGCTTTTCTTTTTCTTTTCAGTCTTTCATTACAGGCAAGGGACAATTGGGAAGGTCTCACATTATGAGGCATTCCTATGTGCAGCTGATGCCATGAGCACCCCCACAGCTGCACTAAACATCAACAACATGCTTAATAGTAGAGCATTATTACCCTTATGAGTAATCATGTCTATGTCCATGTACACCAATAGGGACATGCCATGTGGCAAAAATAAATTATGGAAGTGCAGATAGTGACATATCAAAAGAAGAGAAGCTGTCTCCAGTAGGAGTCAACTTGGTGATATGTCGTTCTTCATCACCTTCTTGTGAACAATGGCTACCACTGTACAGAAGCTGTCTCCAGTAGGAGTCAACTTGGTTTGTGTACTCAACAGTAGATCTCGATGCTCCAGACATTGTACTTTGAACTAAGTTTCCTTCTCACAATTAACGGTTTAGGGTAAAAGTTACCTTGAGTGTCCATAGAAGCTGTCTGACAATGCAGCCTGGAATGATGTACAAAACCAGAACTTATTTATGACTGTTCTTCCAGTAACTATACTGTGGAAAATAAGAGAAAACAAAGCTTTACCATTACTGAATCCGCTTCGATATTAGTCAGTGTTCAAGTGCATGGACTCGTACAAGGGATTGGTCTAAGATCACCCCAAAACCATTCCTTGCCAACCGTGCTGACACGGTTCCTGTGAGGGATTGGCTTATGCAATCCGATTCCTAAATCCTTCATGCTGGTTATTGGGTTTCATCTGTTGTAATGTTTTGATTAATTGTATACGGTCACCATTCTTTTACTCAGAATAAAGGAGCTTTCTGTACCAACCCCCCCCAAAAAAAAAGTTTGGGTCCTTGATAGATCTGGCTTGGGATCTTACATTCTTATGGTTGTGTACTTGGACAGTTGGGACTGGTCTTTGCTGATTCAACTATCCATATTGATAGATAGGTCCCATACTATACCAGATCTGGACTGCCCATTTGCCCATATGCCCAGTATTTTCACCGAACTACACAGTTTTATTCATTTGATTGTTCTACAACATGAACAGACAATACAGTGGAAATTCTTGTAGTTTGACTGCTCAACATTTTCGATTTGATTGAGTGTGTTTGTAGTGTATAGACTTGATGAGGGTGGCTGTTTTATCTAACTTCTATTTCCCTTTTCATTTCTTTTTTCATTCTCCCTTCAACTCACACTTATAATCCATTGAATCATGCAAATACTAAAATAAGAATAAAAATATGGCCAGAACACAGCCATTGATGGAAAGATAAGAGAGTGGGAAAACACAGAAACCAACAAAAGAGAAAAAGAAAATGTCAAAAGGAAAAGCAAAGGAAGGAAAGAATGTGGGAAAGGGTGGTGTTTTGTAATTTGTACTACTAAACTACTAATTGGAGAAGCATGTGCAAAGGAGCACAATTCAAAGATTCCTTTGGTTGGACTGTGTATCATGTGTAGGTATGTCTGATTGTAGGACTTTAGTAGGTTGGGTCTGAACTGTTGGAGGGGATGCAGGAAGATAACAGTCAATTGATAGTGCCATATGAGTATGGAAGATCTAGATCATTCAAGTGAGCAATGACCATCTCACCTTCTAAGTTTTATTCCCATATGCCATCCGTTATGTAAAGGTCAAAGAGGTGGCAACTCAATTAGTTACTAGGGTTGGGCATGAGTTTGGAAGATATAGGAGAGAAGATACCCATTTGTATCATGGTTGGTTGGATGGAAGTAAGGATAGCTAGAAGAAGGTTTAGGGTTTATGACAGTGCCAAGGCTTAATTGGAAGTATGGATAGCTAGAAGAAGATATAGGAGAGAAGATACCCATTTGTATCAAAAGCTTGGATGCCTATTCCATTTCTGTATAACAAGTCACTTCAATTCTCAAGAGCTAAAAGATGGCATCAGTAAAGCCAAAATTAACCATATTTCATCATCATTACTATTGCAATCCTAGACAGCTAGTCACTGGAAATCTGAGTCTCAACTCTGAACTCTCAAGGCAATATTTAATATATTATGCTTAGCCTTTCCATTTATTGGAAGATTTTACCTAGGCAGTATATAGGGTAGGATGAGGCTACACAGCTTGTCTTGTAGCCTGCATGCACTGAAATAATAGATTCCAATTCTAGTTTCATTGGCTTTTCTGTAGGAGCTGACCCTAGCAGAGGGGCCACATTCTATACTGCCAATTACCTAGGTAAAAGCTTTTAGGGCTCAGATCTAAGGAGGATAACAGTGGCTTGTGTACTTAGGTGGTCCATCAATTCCCTTAGAGCAGACTGAAAGTCCACATTCAAGTCAACTAAGACTTATCTCAATCATCATGAAGTGACTACAACCACATTGTTTTGCCATTCGAGTCCATTTTAGGCCATACACTGGTAAGTATTAAGTTGTCAAGTATTTCAGAGCCTCAAACTTATACCCTATAGATTGTCATTCATGCAGTCATTCATCTTCGTCACCAATGACAAGCCTAGTTGTAAGACCCGCACTCCGTAAACCCGGTCTAAACCTTGGTTTTATGTCGTAGCAGGTCTTCCGATCATCACCGGGCCAGACGGGATGAGCGAATGACAAACAGGTACGAAATCGAATCAAAGATGGTCCCCTATTAGTAAAGGGGCATTAGAGGAGTTTGCTGGCTAGGGCATGGACAATAACAGATCCTGTTTCATAGCCGGGGTCCGGAGGTTCCTTGTAGCTGCAGAAGCAACGACATGGGCATAGCTAGGTGACCGAGTGAAAGTACCTGAACCAGTGGTGACATCGGCAGGAGAGGCTCCAGGACTGGTAGGTAAGGGCGGAGTCATCATAAGTGGTTGACTGGGCCTAGGAACGACCATCGGTCGGGGCCCGCGAACGCGAGCTTTTAAGGCCGTTTTTCGCTCGTGTTTCATGTGTGCCTGTATGAATTGCATAAGTCATTGTTGACCGGTCGATGATACCGGTCTTGGTACCGGTCGACCGGTCAGCTCTGCGCAGTTGAGTGCGGAGATCCAGAAATTGATCTCTGCGGGTCCTACTTTCCTGATTTCGAATCCTAAAACTTTCCTAATCCTAATAGGGTTACTAAACCCTAATCCTAGCCTATATAAACACCTCTAAACCTCATCAAATCCTTTCCATTATCTCTCACAAACCCTAGAGAGGAGAAGGAGGTTTGAAAGGAGAAGAAGCTAGGAAGAAGAAGGAGGTGCCGCCATTACCGTTCGACGACGCTCACGTTACGTCAGTTAACGGTAAGTGTTTTAACCACTCTTCTTACCCTATGACTCTAGGATAGTTGTATGGGTGGATCAATACCATGCAAAGTAGGTATTGATCTAAAATCCTAACTAGACCTTAAAACCCTAATTTATCGTCAAACCCTAGATTCGAGTTCTGAGATGATATTTATCAAATTAAGACTTGAATGAGTTGGGGATAACTCTAACTCAAAGATTAGACTTAGAATGGATAGGAGAAACCCTGAAAATCCAAGGAGATTGATTGACGGCAGTCGAAAAACTAAGTGTATGGTCTTCTAGAGACATATCGGTCGACCATATCAGTCGCTAGTTTTCTCACAGTGCTGCGACCGGTATGCTGTGACCGATCAGCTCTGTAAGGCTGGTTTTGGATTTTGTTGGTTTTCCGACCAACGTGAAATCTTAAGAAAACTATTCTAATGAAACCCTAATAATATTGTAGGACTTTGTGACTTTTCGTTTGGATCTTGCGACGTGGAGCAAGCTATCAAATGAGCGTCAGGTAAGGGAATCTGACCTAAACCCTAATGATTAATGGACAGTAAATCGTTGTTAATAACCATGAATATATATGATGTGATGTTTGTGCATATTCACATACCATCCTTTACTTTCAGTTATTATTATTGTTCATGCATGATAGGATGTGATTGTTAGGCATGTGATTATTTTCGTTGGTGTGTGGAGTGGGGCATGGGCCTGGGATCATTCCTCACACTGGCACCTTTTGCAGTATTATATCTTAACATGCTTGGTACGGGTGGGGCATCAGGGGAAGGTCGTGGTACGGTGGTCTCAGATGTTGATGCTGGCCTGACCATGGTTATGTGGCACTGTGGTCTCCGAGGTTGACGCTGGCTTGTCCACGATGCTTTAGCTCTATCTCTATGCCGTAAGGAGTTATGTTGGGATAGGGTCTACCTGCCTATGTTCTATCCTAGTGGGTTAGTTGTGGATAGGGTATCAGGGGAGGTACGGGGATGCCTTAGCTCTATCTCTATGCCGTAGACAGCTGTGCTGGGATAGAGCCTACATTGATGACATATAGGATTGGTTAGTTACGAGCCAGTTTGCAAGCCCTGGCCAGTAGGGGCTTAGGTACTGGTATGGGTAGAGCATCAGGGGAGGTACGGGGATATCTTAGCTCTATCTCTATTCCATGATGGGTGCATATGGGCCGATGGGGGTGTGATCCATGAGGTGTCACACACTCGTGTATAGAGGTGCGGGGGTCACCAAACCTTTCTATAGCACATTGTAAACTTAAACTAGACTACAGCATAAAATGATTGTTACTCATGCATAATATTGTGAAACTGTCTGATTGTCTTACTGAGCTAAGTTGTGAGCTCACCCTTTGTATATACATTGTTTTTAGATGTTGATGCAGGATACACGGTGGATGACTATGTGAACGCTCCGGCGTATGGTGATGTTGCTGCTCTGGGTGTATAGGTAGGAGAGGACGAGCATGACGCTTCATGCGAGTGCCCTTTCTGCGTGTACCTTTGATTTGATTTTATTTATTTATTTCAGTTATTTTTGGTTGACTTTTAAATAGGTGTAATGATATTATATTTTATGATTGGATTTGAATAATGAGATATTTTATGTAATTTATCAATAGATTCTCAGTTCATTCTATTTAAAGACTTCCACTGTATTATTTATATTCTAATTGTGGTTATGTGTAATGGTTTGTATGAGTGGACACGGCCTATTCGAGATCCTGGTGTGAACCGTTGGTTCAATGACGGTTCACTCACCATTCTTGTTGGATCAGAATTGGGGTGTGACACTGCCCATCTGTCCATTTCAGTCAAATTTCTATCATCTTGGCACCTGTTTGCACTCAAAATCAGATTCCTTTAACTATATCAGAGCATGACAATACTCTTAATCTCCTCATATGGAGTAATACAAGAAGTTAACAGAAGTAAAAAAACTCATGCTTCAAATAATAAACCTGCAAATGGTACTTTGCAATTTAACTTGTGGTGTTTCACATTGTCTATCCTTCAATTGGAACAATGGCATACCGCATATTAACATGAAAGTACAAGAAGTCCAGGAAAATTGTATGGAGCCTGGACTTCGAAAGGATAAAAGAATATTATAGAATACATACAATTATGATAGTTTTAGATTGCGGCATTGCACACTTTATTGCAGTTATTTATGAACGACCATTTATAAAGTAACTTAAAGGTATATTAATCAAAGCAAATATCTTTTCCCTGTTCATGTTTTAACATTTTTAGAAGCTACTAATTAAGTGTTTTTAGATTGCGCCTAAGTCTCAAGGGCCAACCTTTCTTGTTTTGAATTCAAACTTTTTAACCCCGTGTTTTGTAGACAAATAGATAGATATTAAATTTCTTGTGCACTTGGAAGATCCCTACCCCCACCTACAACCACTGAATAAGAGGAGATTTGGTAGTATGAAAATTGAATGGTATGTTCCTTTCAGAGTGGGAGCATAGTACAAATGTTCATGTAATGCCCAGACCACACAATCAATGCATTTCAACATTTTGATTGCATCTGTGCATACGAGCATGAAAAACATGCTTTAGAATGAAACTGATAAAATTAAGAAACCATGAGCATTCATGACTCTTTGGTCCAGTTGATCGAGAACTACTTTGTCATTAGCCAATTTATTTTTTTTAGTTTTACACTCTGGACATCTGTTATTTGTTCTTCGTAATCTTTTACATTGGTATATTGAAATTCTAAAGTTTGTGGTGGTACATGTAGAATCTCATATAACTACTTTGTTTTTCTTATTTTCTTTTTTATGTGACTTTAACAAACAACAAGCATGGAAGACTGACATTTGTTTGCTCAATGCATTTCATGATTTAGGTTTTTGAAGAAGTTCAATGGGATGCTTGAAATAGTTGAATGCCTTCTTTTTGTATCTAAGAAATGAAAATTGGTGTGGTGTGAATCAGACAAGGAAAGGAAGCTGAGAAGCATTTTGGTGGATTGGAGTTACAAGATTTTGGAATGCTATTGTATACAATGCATTTTTTTTGTTGTACTTTGGAGTACTGTATATATACAATGCTTTTTTTTTTTTTTTTAACTTAGCTTATTTCCCTGTAAAGGTTGGAATATCAGTTATAAATTTCAATTCACTTGGAATTCTTCTACATTTCAGTTGCTAGTTTTTTTGTGTTTTGCTTATGTTTTATGACAGGATATATAGTTTTCAGTGTTTATAACAGGAATATTTCAGTATGCGTATTGCTTGGGAAAATTAAAAAAAAAAAGACTATTTTTACCGACGGTAAAAAAATATCCGTTGGTAAATAATATTTTTACCCACGGAAATTAGATTTTCGTCGGTAAATAGACAAATTTATGCCCACGAAAATCTAAATTTCCGTGGGGAAAAATGTGGTATTATATTCGACGGTAATAGAGAACGTGTTAGTAATTATAGTTATTTTTACCAACGGAACATGTTTTACAGTCGGTAAATATCAACAACTTCAACCACGGGAACTTACTTTTCGTGGCTAAAAATATAATATTTTAGCCACGAAAATTTACTTTCCGTGGAGAAAAATGTGAATTTATACCCACGGCAGCTACGCCGACAGAATATACTACGAAAACTGGTCTGTCGGTAAATATAAACGATGATGGAAACATCCTTTTAGCGACGGAAAACTTTTGTCGCCAAAAATGAACATTGTTGTAGTGTACTGTTGTCACCATCCTCTAGAGACTTGGCAACTTTAGCCTCTACAATGGTAAGACTATATGAGGGACAATAAAACATGTAACCTTTAGATCTTTCAGAATAGCCAATGAAATATCCACTAACTGTTCTTGGGTCTAACTTTTGAAGATGTGGATTGTAGACTCTTATTATGGCTTAACAACCCCATATGCGAATGTGCTTCAAACTAGGTTTCCATCCATTCCACAACTCAAAAGGAGTCTTAGGAACCGACTTCGATGGCATCCTGTTCACGATATACACCGGTGTCTGAAGAGCTTCACTCCATAATTTTAAAGTTAGATTAGAGTACTAATCATATTCCTGACCATATCCATAAGTGTACGGTTTCTTCTCTCAGCAACGTCATTTTGATCTAGAGATCCAGACATGATATATTGTGGTACAATACTTTGCTCTTGAAGATACCGTACAAATGGACCAAGTCTTTGACCATAATCTGTGGTTCTACCGTAATATTCTCCACCTCTATCTGATCTCACAAACTTGATCACTTTTCCACTTTGGTTCTCTACTTCTGTCTTGAAGTTCTTAAAGGCTTCTAATACCTTATCTTTATGAACTAGAAGATAGAGATACATGAATCTTGAATGGTCATCAATGAAGGAGATAAAGTATCTCTGACCATTCAGATAAGGGGTGGGAAATGGTCCACAGATATTTGTATGTATGATTTCTAGAAGTTCAGTTAACCTTCTGACTCTTTTCTTGGTTTTGTTAGTTTGCTTTCCCTTGATGCAATCTACACATAACCCCAGATCAGTGAAATCAAGAGTTTTAAGGATTCCATCATTCACTAATCTTTTAATTCTATAACTAGATATGTGACATAATTTAAGATGCCACAACTGAGAGAATTTCTCATTTACATTCATTCCTTTTATGCCAATATTGTTACAGAGAGTAAACTACTTTCACATGTTGGATCTAGATTTAAGAGAAATAAACCATCAACCAAAGAACCTGAACTGATGAATACATCATCCTTTTTTTTTTTAAATCCTTAGTTCTGTACCAGAAAAATTAAACACATAACTCAAAGGTGTTAATCTAGAAAAAGAAATCAGATTCTTTGCAAAAGATGAAACATAAACGGTTTCTCCTAAATCCAACACATATCCGGATTGCAATATCAATCTATAGACACCTATAGCTTCCACTTGAGATTTCATCTGATTTCCTGAATGGATATGTCTCTCAGTTTCTTTTGAAAATATTGTCTGCAGAAAGCCTTGCATGGTATTGGCCCATGGATTGATGATCTAGAATCAATCCACCAGTTATTATAATGAGAATCAACTAAATTTGATTCATAACAAATCAAAATTCTCCAAGCTAAGATGTTCCTCATATACATGATGTGGTTACACACATCATCCTTACCATTGTTACTTAATGAGTCTGATTTTTCCATTAGAGTGCTTTCTAACATCTTGTTTAAAACTCATAAACTGAGCATCAATTACCTTCATGTAGTCAATGACATTTTTACATTCAGGAATTGATCTTTTAATGCTCTTGTCGATACTGTTTATGGCAAGCATCAGGCTCAAGTGGTTAGACTGCTCCCACTTATCAGAATGAGCAATTTGGACTAGCGTACTGGAATCTGTAAGAGCATCGGACTCTTCTATACGGAGCACCATATTCAAATCTATGCACTCTAAGGTTAAATAAATCTTTTGTTTCCAATCTGAATAATTTTTCCTAGTAAGCATTAGGAGACTAATCTGGTTATAAACTGTAAAACAACAATAAAAAAGTTTAGATTTATTAACGTACAACTTTATGCTGATATCAACCCACGTTAATAATCAGTCACACACTAAAATTAATTATAATCTACCTGTGGGCTAAACTTATAATCAATTTTAGTATATGAAACTTTACACTAAGTTGATTGACATCAAACTTAAGTAACAAACTGATGTATCCTATAAAATTACCTGTGGACTAAGATTTTAGTCTACATCTGTCTAAGCCTATATTAATAAGACTAGAATGCTACACTATAATTCAGAAGGTAGTTCCACACCTGTAGGCAGAAGAAGGCTCCCACTATCTTGTAGTTTCACATTCTACCTCATTCCATCTTCTCACATAAGAAAAGAACATTTCTCTATGGGGATAATCTCCAGTCCCAATGCAAAAGATGCAATTTTATGATGCCTACCACTAGAAGGGTATTTTAATCTTTTATGACATCCTTAAATAAGTACTTATATGTGTTAAAAATAAAATTAATTATTTTCTTGATTTTAACACAAAAATTTATTATAAAGGTATATTAGTCATTTATGATATCTTGAAAAAAACACACTTATAAGTGTTAAAATAAACCTAATGGTTTTCTCGATTTTTAACACAACTTTATTATAAGGGCATTTTAGTCATTTATGACATCCTTTAAACAAACATTCATAAGTGTTAGAAAAAATTTCATCTAACCCCCAAAAACTATGTCAAATTCCACCTACTACCCAATAGTTTCTAGAAAATCTAACCGGCCCCATTTAACTGACAGACTTGACTGAATATGTAAGTGGACAGTCTTGCCCTTTTAATTTGAAACTTTAAAACATTAAATGAGATAAAGTTACTAATTTACCCCTTTCTATTCTTTTTTCTTTCTCCAAATTTCTTTTCTTCTCTATTGCAATTCTATTCGGTTCAGAGCCCTAATATCATATCTCCATCGTCTCTTCTCTATTGCTATTCGGTGAGTCTCCAGTTTCGAAGCTTCGGTATCCCATCGGCAGCATCCAAAGTCCGGCTTCGGTATCCCATCGGCAACATCCAAAGTCCAGTTAGTATTTCCATCGTTGTGCTTTGTTATAATCACAAGATGATTTTCTGAAACTGCTTCATGCCATTCCTATCTTACAAGTTTTTTCTTTGTGAAACTGTTATCTGCCATTCCACCTCCATATTTGTTTATTTCAAGCATTGTTCTTGCTTTTATCATGTTAAATCCCTTTATGAGAGAAATCCATGAATGTTTCAGGTTTCTCATCCGTCAAACCATTAGAATATGGGTATTTTGCCGTTTTCTTCTCCATATCTGGAAACAGAAATTTACTAGCCCTTTCTCTCTCTGGGTATTTTGTCATTTCCTTCTCTATCCTTCTCCCTTGTCTGTAACCTGCATCATTTTGTTTAGAAATAGATGTTTCATTTAATTCCCCTTTGAGTAAAATATTATGTGATGTTGATGTGGTCTATCAATCCTGCTGTGAATAGTCTAATTTCATGATGGAATTCTAGTGAGGTTGATAATGACCATCCATCTTATGAGGGTTTCAGGGAAGAACCATTCGGCAAGGCCACTGATCCTATCTTCACTCTGCTTGATTGAATTATATTGACAATATGGATGCAAAATGTGAGTCTTGTGGTGTCACATGTGTAACATGTACAACTATTAATGGGAAAAATCAGGGGAGGAAGTACTATCGATGCCCAAGATGTCAAAGCTTTGTTATGTGGTTGGACCAATTGAATCAATGCCCATGTGGAGCAGGGCAATGCAAAGTTAGAATGACAAAAACAACAACAAACAATTGATGACAATTCCGATGTTGCCCACGTTCCATAGGAGTCAATGTTAATCTACTATGTTTTTAAATGTCTTTTTCAATGAAAGTCGTCATGTATAATTAATTGTCATTTTCAATGATAGTTTTCTTGTATAATTGTCTTGGTGCAGGTGGATAATCGTGGATGCGGGATGTTCGAATGGTTAGACACAACGGTATGTTCTCAAGGTGGTAGCACCACACATGCAATTGCTGAGTCAGGGGAATGCTCCCAGCAGACAGGAGAAAACTCACAGATGACAGCATCAAATATAGCAAGTGGTAGAAGTACGTCCCCGACTTACTTGAAAGGTTACCTAAGAGGAGCCATTAGAGTGAATGCACAAAGTTCTAAGTTGTATGAAGAGCTCCTCGAAGCTGTCGAAAAGCTAAAATTGAAGAATCCTAAAGAAAGAACTGATTAGTTGATTGTGGCTTGTAGGTTTTGTGCAACTCTTATGGTAGTCAGAATTTAGGTTACCTCACTTTTTATAATGTACTAGCTTCTGTCAATGTACACTAAGGTCATGAGATTTCAGATTATTGAACATTTTGCTATGCTACAGAGATATCCTCTTTTCAAACTCTATATTTGATTAGGACATCATCATTCTTGTTTCTCTTTTTTATCCTCATTTCCCACAGCCCAAAATAATGCATGGAGTCCTATGCAAGAGTTTTGATACTCTGATCCTCTTGAATGCTTCCCTATACCAGGAAGAGTGTTTTTCCCCCCTAGTATAACCATTTTGCAAACAGGTTAGCAGTATCAAGATTCATCTAAGGTTAAAGCCATTATTAACTTGACAAGAGGATTAATTGTCAAGGGTTGTAAGCCATTACTCGGGCAGTCTCTTATATGTATGAGGAGTAGAAGAATTCATCTTAAGATTCTTATGTTAGTTAAGGATGCCAAGCAAGACCCATGATACAGAAAATCCCCTCTCCCATTTGATAGGGTACAAATTCAGATAGGGTCTGTGGGGAACTTTTTAGAAGGAAATGTATACACCATAAATTTTGGTGTCTTGGGTTTCTTTTTAGAAGCTAGCAATGTTACCTAAACCTAATAGAATTGCT